>JAQQZU010023680.1:0-14212 GCA_030068025.1 Parauchenoglanis punctatus | reverse complement strand
GTGCACTTTTTAACCATACCCCATTGTATTTTTCTAGCCTTAGTGCAGTTTAATAGCCATAGTGCACTTTACTAGCTTTAGTGCACTTTTAATCCTAGCCCTAGTGCCCTTTTCTAACATTAATGCACTTTTTAACCTTAGCCCTAGTGCCCTATTCTAGCTTTACTGCACTTTTTAATCCTAGCCCTTTGTATTTTTCTAGCCTTAGTGCACTTTACTAGCTTTAGTGCACTTTTAACCCTAGCCCTAGTGCCCATTTCTAACTTTAGTGCACTTTTTAATTCTAGCCCTTGTGCCCTTTTCTATCTTTAGTGCACTTTTAGCCCTAGCCCTAGTGCACTTTTCTAGCTTTAGTGCACTTTTAACCCTAGCCCTAGTACCCTTTTCTAACTTTAGTGCACTTTTTAACCCTAGCCCTAGTGCCCTTTTCTAGCCACAGTGCACTTTACTAGCTTCAGTGCACTTTTAACCCTAGCCCTAGTGCACTTTACAAGCTTTAGTGCACTTTTCTAGATTTAGTGCACTTTTTAACCATACCCCATTGTATTTTTCTAGCCTTAGTGCAGTTTAATAGCCATAGTGCACTTTACTAGCTCTAGTGCACTTTTAACCCTAGCCCTAGTGCACTTTACAAGCTTTAGTGCACTTTTCTAGATTTAGTGCACTTTTTAACCATACCCCATTGTATTTTTCTAGCCTTAGTGCAGTTTAATAGCCATAGTGCACTTTACTAGCTTTAGTGCACTTTTAATCCTAGCCCTAGTGCCCTTTTCTAACATTAATGCACTTTTTAACCTTAGCCCTAGTGCCCTATTCTAGCTTTACTGCACTTTTTAATCCTAGCCCTTTGTATTTTTCTAGCCTTAGTGCACTTTACTAGCTTTAGTGCACTTTTAACCCTAGCCCTAGTGCCCATTTCTAACTTTAGTGCACTTTTTAATTCTAGCCCTAGTGCCCTTTTCTAGCTTTAGTGCACTTTTAATTCTATCCCTATTGCCGTTTTCTAGCTTTAGTGCACTTTTAGCCCTAGCCCTAGTGCACTTTACTAGCTTTAGGGTACTTTTTAATCTTAGCCCATTGCATTTTTCTAGCTGTAGTGCACGTTTAGCCCTAGTGCATTTTACTAGCTTTAGAGCACTTTTTAATCCTAGCCCACTGTATTTTTCTACCTTTAGTGCACTTTGCTAGCTTTAGTGCACTTTTTAACCCTAGCGCTAGTGCCCTTTTCTAGCCACAGTGCACGTTTTAATCCTAACCCATTGTATTTTTCTAGCTTTAGCGTACTTTTAATCCTAGCCCTAGTGCCCTTTTCTAGCCACAGTGCACTTTACTAGCTTTAGGCCACGTTTTAATCCTAACCCATTGTATTTTTCTAGCTTTAGTGCACTTTTAATCCTAGCCCTAGTGCCCTTTTCTAGCCACAGTGCACTTTACTAGCTTTAGTGCACTTTTAACCCTAGCCCTTGTGCCCTTTTCTAACTTTAGAGCACTTTTTAACCCTAGCCCTTTGTATTTTTCTAGCCTTAGTGCACTTTAGTACACTTTTAACCCCAACCCTAGTGCACTTTACTAGCTTTAGGCCATGTTTTAATGCTAACCCATTGTATTTTTCTAGCTTTAGTGCACTTTTTAACCCTAGCCCTAGTGCACTTTTCCAGATTTAGTGCACTTTTTAACCCTAGCCCTAGTGCACTTTTCTAGATTTTGTGCACTTTTTAATCCTATCCTATTGTATTTTTCTAGCCCTAGTGCCCTTTTTTAACTTTAGTGCACTTTTAACCCTAGCCCTAGTGCCCTTTTCTAGCCACAGTGCACTTTACTAGCATTAGTGCACTTTTAGCCCTAGCCTTAGTGCCCTTTTCTAGCTTTAGTGCACTTTTTAACCTTAGCCCTAGTGCACTTTAATAGCTTTATTGCACTTTTTAATCCTAGCTCTAGTGCACTTTCTAGCTTTAGCGCACTTTTAACCCTAGCCCTAGTGCACTTTTCTAGATTTTCTGCACTTTTTAACCCTAGCCCATTGTATTTTTTTAGCCATAGTGCACTTTACTAGCTTTAGTGCACTTTTAACCCTAGCCCTAGTGTCCTTTTCTAGCTTTAGTGCACTTTTAGCCCTAGCCCTAGTGCACTTTACTAGCTTTAGTACACTTTTTAATCCTAACCCATTGTATTTTTCTAGCTTTAGTACACTTTTTAACCCTAACCCATTGCATTTTTCTAGCTTTAGTGCACTTTTAGCCCTAGCCCTAGTGCACTTTACTAGCTATACAGCACTTTTTAATCCTAGCCCACTGTATTTTTCTAGCCTCAGTGCACTTTACTAGTTTTAGTGCACTTTTATTCCTAGCCTTAGTGCCCTTTTCTAACTTAAGTGCACTTTTTAACCCTAGCCGTAGTGCCCTTTTCTAGCCACAGTGCACTTTTTAATCCTAATCCATTCTATTTTTCTAGCTTTAGCGCACTTTTAGTCCTAGCCCTAGTGCACTTTATTAGCTTTAGCACACTTTTTAATCCTAGCCCATTGTATTTTTCTAGCTTTAGTGCACTTTTAGCCCTAGTGCACTTCACTATGTTTAGGGTACTTTTTAATCCTAGCCCATTGCATTTTTCTAGCTGTAGTGCATGTTTAGTCCTAACCCTAGTGCACTTTACTAGCTTTAGAGCACTTTTTAACCTTAGCCCATTGTATTTTTCTAGCTTTAGTGCACTTTTAGCCCTAGCCCTAGTGCACTTCACTAGGTTTAGGGCACTTTTTAATCCTAACCCACTGTATTTTTCTAGCCTTAGTGCACTTTATTAGCTTTAGTGCATTTTTAATCCTAGCCCTAGTGCCCTACTCTAATTTAAGTGCACTTTTTAATCCTAGCGCTAGTGCCCTTTTCTAGCCACAGTGCACTTTTTAATCCTACCCTATTGTATTTTTCTAGCTTTAGCGTACTTTTAGCCCTAACCCTAGTGCACTTTACTAGCTTTAGGCCACGTTTTAATCCTAACCCATTGTATTTTTTTAGCTTTAGTGCACTTTTGACCCTAGCCCTAGTGCCCTTTTCTAGCCACAGTGCACTTTACTAGCTTTAGTGCACTTTTAACCCTAGCCTATTGTATTTTTCTAGCCCTACTGCCCTTTTCTAGCTTTAGTGCACTTTTTAACCCTAGCCCTAATGCACTTTACTAGCTTTAGTGCACTGTTTAACCCTTGTCCTAATGCACTTTCTAACCCTAGCCCTAGTGCGCTTTACTATCTTTAGTGCACTTTTTAACCCTAGCCCATTGTATTTTTCTAGCCTTAGTGCACTTTACTAGCCATAGTGCACTTTTAATCCTACTCCTAGTGCCCTTTTCTAGCTTTAGTGCACTTTTTAACCCTAGCCCTAAGGCACTTTACTAGCTTTAGTGCACTGTTTAACCCCAGCCCTAATGCACTTTTTAACCCTAGCCCTAGTGCACTTTACTATCTTTAGTGCACTTTTTAACTCTAGCCCTAGTGCACTTTTTAACCCTAACCCATTGTATTTTTCTAGCTTTAGTGCACTTTACTAGCTTTAGGGCACTTTTTATCCCTAGCTCTAGTGCACTTTTCTAGATTTAGTGCACTTTTTAACCCTAGCCCTAATGCACTTTTTAACCCTAGCCCTAGTGCACTTTCTAGCTTTAGTGCACTTTTAACCCTAGCCCTAGTGCACTTTACTATCTTTACTGCACTTTTTAACTCTAGCCCTAGTGCACTTTACTATCTTTACTGCACTTTTTAACTCTAGCCCTAGTGCACTTTTTAATCCTAGCCCATTGTATTTTTCTAGCCTTAGTGCACTTTACTAGTCATAGTGCACTTTACTACCTTTAGTGCACTTTTAACCCTAGCCCTAGTGCCCTTTTCTAGCTTTAGTGCACTTTTAACCCTAGCCCTAGTGCCCTTTTCTAGCCAGAGTGCACTTTACTATCGTTAGTCACTTTTAACCCTAGCCCTAGTGCCCTTTTCTAGCTTTTGTGCACTTTTTAACCCTAGCCCTAGTGCCTTTTTTTATCTTTAGTGCACTTTTTAACCCTAGCCCTAGTGCACTTTCTAGCTTTAGCGCACTTTTAACCCTAGCCCTAGTGCACTTTACTAGCTTTAGTGCACTTTTTAGCCCTAGTGCACTTTTCTAGATTTAGTGCACTTTTTAACCCTAGTCCTAGGGCACTTTTATAACCTTAATGCACTAACATATTTTTGTAACTCTTGTATATCTTTCTTATCCTAGTTGGAGTAATTTTAAGGCCACTTAACTCTAACTATAATCCTAGGGGTGGTGAAATGGCTCTTGTATGTATATTATTGAATTTTTTACACACTCTGCCACAGTCCTGCAGAACACTAAACTGAACCGATTGATGGCGAAGGGGAGGACAACAGTAAACCGTAAAGTCCGTCCACAGAAAACAGATAGGTCTACATAGCACAGAGAGAACAATCAGGATGCTTTCTCTGTTACTCTCTCACTATGTTTGTCACTCCATTTCTTTCCGGCTCACACTGTCGGAAAAAAATGATTTCCAGAATATTGGATATAATTCGCAGGCATCGAGGAGCTGCGGCCAATATTTAGGAATCTCCCAGAACTTCTGGAAGAGGTTGTTGACGATGTCCTTGTTGTCATTTGCCTGAGCCAAGATTAAAAATTTATGATAATATTAAACACGGTTGATTTTATTGGGGTGTCAAGACAAGAAAAAGGCTACCTTAAGATAGCTCACCTTACACCAAGCAGTCGAGGTGACAGGAGTGCTCTACAGCGACAGCAAACTCTGATGATTTTGTTCTGACACTGTAAATTTGTCTGCAACAGTGAAATCACTTGAAAAGTCATTAGGTTTAAGGTCTGCACAGAGATAATCAGCTGCATGTAGTAAGCCCAGTGTGTTCCTGTGAGAAATAAACTGAGGGCATGTGTACCATACAAAGCATATGGAAGATTGTTGTGTGTGTGTGTGTGTGTGTGTTCAGTCACCTGATTAATTATTATGTTCACTCCACACTAAATCAATTTGCACTCAGATTTCCATTCTCTTGAGCTTTCTCAGGCTTGCTCTGCGTCTCTGTCCCTAACCCAGGGTTTTCTGCCCTGACGCTCGGTCTGGAAGAACAGATCACGTCCATGGTGGAATTTCTGATTCACGTCATGTTGTGCTGAGTGACTTCTCGACAGTGTGTCAGTAACAGCTCATCAGTGTCCTTTATAATACACAAAGTGTACATTTGACAGGGTCAGTATAGAGGTCTTTCACACAGGCATCAGTCAGGAACAGACGCAGAGGAGCTTTTCCTTTGGCTTTCTCTAAAAATGAGACCATTTATCCAGTGGTTCTGCGTCTCATAGAAAAATAAGCTCTTCTCTGTTTTGATGATGATTATGAGGGATATGGCGGACACTTTGACAGCCACCATCTGATTATGAACTGCATTAATGAGCCTTGTGTCCATTTCTATGGTATATGATATGTAGTTAACTAACAACGTATTCAAGTCTTCAGTATATTATTGTCAGAAAAAGTTGACAAAAGTTGTGGTTAAAATCTTTAAAAAAAAAAATTTTTTTTTTTACTGGTTTTTTCAGATGTCAGCTTCCAACAGTTTATTTTTTTTCCAGACCACCTCGTATATGATTCATGGTTTTGTGTTGTACTTCTTGTTTTTTTCTTTTTGAGAGAGTTTTATTCCAAACATCATTCAACATTTAAACTGCAGAGTGAACACTACATATTACGTGAATGGAGAGGACACATTTTGAACCAACATGCGCATTTATTCACAAATGGTCCATAAATATGGCTCAGGTCGTGTTATTTTTAGTTCCGGTATCATTTTTGAGAGTTGAGGTCATCAGGCTTAATGCGCAATGTTGTGGTCATCTGAGAAAGATCACTGTTGCATTTCGCACCTATTAGCATTTTATTCTTCTGTGCTGACGCTGTTTCCATGCGTGGCTCATGCTACAGTGAGGTTTTTTTTTTTTTCCTGACTACACAACGTTGGCAGAATTTCACATTGGCGTCAATTTTCTTGATGCAACATGATGTAGGTTTCATTTAGAATGTTAACGTCTTATGTAAGATTAGGTAGCACGTTTTGGCTAACATCCAGTATTTTATTTTATTTTATTTTAATTTATTCTTTCTGGTGTTATTGGAGTTATTCCTCATGGAGCTGTAATTGACCTCCCATTAAAAACAGCTGAGGAACGGATGAGAAGACTAACTTATGTAAACCTCATTCGATCAGCTTTGAATCTTAGAATTTGAGTTGCTGCATTTTTAATTATAGATTAGGCTGTCAAGTTCAAATCACTTATTTATTTCAAATACACACACACACACACTTTAAATATGAAATATTTTTAGATTTGGTATTTCATATAGGCTTAAATAACATTAGGAAATATTATGTGAAATTAAAATGTAATATTATTTATCAGGACCTAGATATCAGTACCAATTATGTGGTCCTCACCAAGTTCTCTAAACATGCGAATAACCTCTTCATGATGAACTAGTCTTGTTTATTTCATTACTCTCAAGAACAAATGTGTTAAAAATAACAGAAATTGTGTTTTAAACACGTCTGGGTGTTTAGATAAGTACAACAGTTTGTGTTAATTCTGTTTTTCTTGCAGAAAGTTGCTGAGATTTTATACTCTTTACTGAAATTATCATTGCACAAAAACATGTGTTGATTTCTAACACATTTGTTTTAAGAGTGTAGTAATACCTAGCAGCAACATACTCTCTTAATGACTGTGAAAGTAGGAAGGGTGTACTTATTTTTCCCATCTAGTTTCGGAATCTTGGTTTACTTTATGGGGAAAAAATGATTATGTATTGAAAGTGTTGTGTTGTTGTCACCTGAGGTTATTAGAGGTTGGTGAGGACCGCACAATTGTTCTGTGGTTCCTGATCACTAAAAAACTATAAAAAGAATTGAAGTTGAAATTCATTTTTCAAAAGCTTTGTCACGGTTTGGATTTTCATTTCATTAGCAGAGAAACTGCTGATTTAGTAGTATTTATTTATTCACTCAGTTTAAATGTCGATCCATTTTCTTTTAATCTGAATTATATTGCGCTGGATGATTGACACCAAATTCACTCCTGTAATTTCTCTCTATGTTTTGGCCTTTTCAAGTGCTGGATATGCTGCTAAATATTCCATGCAGTTGCAGTTTCCTCTCTGATCAACCTTCATGTCATTGTCATCTGCGGCACTCCTGGAACTCTGGGACTCTTTTTTTGTAGAGCTGGACACACTCCTCAGTCTTTTCCCTCCTGACAACACCCCTGTCACACTCCTTGGAGACTTCAGTCTCCCCCTTGACAAGCTTCAGTGCCCATGCCTTCTCCCTCTTCTCTAATCCTTCTCTCTGATATTGAACAACTGCTCACCCACACACAAAGGAGGAAATGCCCCGGACCTGGTCTTTAGCTGTCCTTCCCCAGCTACAGACATCATTGCTACCCCACTTCGAATCTTTGATCATCACTTAGTATTCTTTACCATCACCCTACATATCCTGCCTCAAATCAGCTATCAATATTTCTCTCCCACTCTATGAAACCTCCACTCTATCTCCCCTTTATCTGTCGCTTCCTGCACCTTCCTTCAACAATACCCTCCAGACACTGATTTCTTTTCCTCCCTTCCACTGGTGTTATCCACTGACACTCTCCTCTCTTCACTTTCCTCATCTATGGACCTCCTCTGCCCACTATCTTCCAAACCCAGAAACACTTATCGTCCTGCTCCTTGGCTATCGGATGTGTTGTGAAGCAATCGAAGAGAATCAAGAGCAGCAGAGAGAAAGTAGAAGAAATCACAGCACTGATCTGTCTTCTTATTCTGCTCTCCAGTCAAAATTCACATCGTATGTCACTTCTACAAGGAAAAGCTGGAAAACTCTGCACAAGATCCTTACAAACTCAACATCTTTTTGTTATTACTTAACCCGCCGGCACCTCCTGCGCCGTCTTCCCTGACTGCTGAAGACTTTGCCAACTTTTTTGATGGGAAGATTAAAAATATCTGTCAGATATTCACTCCCACCCCAACTCCCTCACTTCACAATAAGGATTTCCCTTCCCCTTCAGTGGCACAGTATTCCAATCTAGCAACCGATGAGATCCTGCAAGTAATTTCATTGTGCAATCCTTCCACCTGCCCACTGGATCCAATTCCTTCCACAATGCTCCAGGCCATCTCTCAAGACCTTCTCCCCTTCATCACCACTATCATCAATAGCTCCATAACATCTGGTCATGTACCCACACCATTCAAAAGAGCCAGGGTTATTCCCATCCTGTAGAAGCTTACTTTGGATCCCTCAGACATAAGCAACTATTGACCAGTGTCACTTTTCTCTTTTCTTTCTAAAATCCTTGAACGCACTGTCTACAATCAATTGTCTCTCTATCTCACAAAGAAAAATCTCCAGGATCCTAATCAGTCTGGCTTCATTGTGGCACATTCCACAGAGACTGTGCTTTTGGCTGTCACTGAGAAGTTACATGGTGCTAGATCAGCCAAACTGTCATCAGTCCTCATCTTCCTCAACCTTTCAGCAGCGTTTGACACAGTCCACATCTGCTCCACCTAGGCTCTCCACTGGCATCCCTAAGGGCTTAGTACTTGGTTCTCTTCTGTTCTGCCTCTGTACTAGATCGCTTGGTGAGGACATATCCTCACATGGGTTCTCATACCACTGCTATGCAGATGACACTCAGCTTATCCTCTTCTTTCCTCCCTCAATCATGTTTTCATCTGGATCTCTGGATGTTTGGCGAGTATCTCAACATGGATGGCAGCTCATCAGCTAAAACTCATCCCCAGCTAAATTTAATAGCTACTCATCCCAGCTGATTGATCTCCACATCAGGATCTTGAGATCTCCTGGGACAATTCTCTGATCTCTCCTTCAGTCTGCTTCTTTGTTTTGGCACCTAGGTGGTGGAATGAACTTCCCTTAGATGTCCAAATAGCTGAGTCTCACTGCGTGTCTTCAAACAATGATTAAAGATGGAAGTACTTGGATCAACACTTACAATATTGATTCTTTTATGAAAAAAGAAAGCTTCTTGCATACTTTCTTACTGTATTACCTGCCAACAGAGTTTTTGTACTGATGGAATTCTTATGTATACATTTTGTAGACATGAGTCAAAAGTACTTTTTAAGTAACTTTTGTTTCACAGAAATTCTACCTTTCTGGCCATTTTGTAGCCATTTTGCATTTTCTGCTTTGTAAACTTGGTCTTGTTATGAAGTTTTGTCAGCCCCACCAAACGCAAATCAGCTGCAGCATGCACACGGCTGCTAATGTATAGGCAGTTGTCAATGCATACATGAAAATATGAAGAAAAATGGTGTTTATGAAAATTTTGTAATTTGTAATTTTTTTGTTCAGTTTGGCTTATGCAAACATTTACACACAAAGAGTACTCAAATATTGAGTGTGCACAGCAGATCTATAAAAAAAAAGCCCCACCATGGCACTATATATTAATTAACCTTATAATTAACAGTTGGTAAAAAAAAAAAAAAAAAGGTGGGGGAAAATGTTTCTATTCTTCAACACTGTCTGATTATGCATTTGCGTAAGTATCTTAGCAAAAGAAAGAGTCAAAACAAAGTGGAATATAAATACATATAATGGATATACTGTATAATACACAGAGGATAAAAAGAAGCTTAGAAGTGTAAAGTCCTTTCAAATTAATTGAGCAGCCAAATGTAACATGAGTGACGTGTTTAAAACAGTGCAGAGCTCCAGTCCTCCAGGGGGCGAGAGAGAGAGAGAGAGAGCGATAAAGTGCTCACACTCCTGATCGATGATCATCAGTCATGACTTAAGTAGAGAATTGATTTAGACTTGGAAGTAGAAGTAGAGTCAGTGAGTCAATAGCTCTCATTTTCAACTGTTTACAGTAATCCTGGGCTCTAACTCTATTTGCCAGCCGTCTTATAGAAAGTAAGGTGATTGTTTTCATAGACTTTCAGACACATGTCCACTGCACATGGTATAAATCCCTCCAATAGCTAGTTTGGCCAGTGGCTTGCTGATTTAGGGGTGTGTCTGTCTACAGTGCAGGACATGAATGAACCTGTCATGTTTTATAATTAAATGTTCTTCTTACTGTCATAAGCTTGGTTCTGTAAAGGCACTGAGTTAAATATTTTTCAGTGTGTCACGTTATCGCCGATATCTGCATCAGACTGCACTACCCATGAGCCCCTGTACATCATACACCTGTTCCTGATTGCACTTAATGAGCAGTGCATTCATATCCTGTTTTCTAGTGTTTTTTAGACTCCTAGTTCTTGTATTGTTTGCTTGTTTCACCTGTAAATAAGCCGCTTGAACAAGACTCCCAAATCTCTGACAGAGTGCAACTTAAATATGCCCTATTGTTTTTTTTGGCCATTTACAGTGGCATCCAATGATGCACATCCCCACTCACAAAATAAAAACACTCATTAACCAACAACAACAACAAAAAAGATATGTATTATCCTGCTGTTACTGTGATTGTGTGCTGGCTTTCAACTCACCATCAGGGACTTTTGGCACTATTTATTTTATATTTGTCTTTGTATTGGTTACATTTTGGGTCAGATATGACATGAAAACTAGACACTACAGTCACTAAAGCAAGGGTACATAACTCTGGAGAAATCGGTAAGAGTAAGCTAGATTTTGAAAGTATCCAACCATATAATCCCACCCCCCACCCATTAGCCCTTCCTCCAAAACCACTCCTCCAGAACACATGAATGCGCACCGCCTGACCACTGCTGGAGGATGAGTCGTTGTCATGTGCAACTACCTCATGTCTCATTCATATGTAAGAAAACACCTAACATTATCATAATGAATGTAAACAAGGCTATTGTTAGTAAAGCTTAACCAAAAAAAAAAAAAAAACAAGCAGCTCAACTTTCATCATCGCACCATGTCTACTCATTATCCCATAATTCTTTGCATATTTCTTTGCTACTCCCTATTGGAAATTAATGGAAAGTAACAGGGTTGATTTATTTATTTTTCTAGCCTGGAATTAGCAAGTGCGCAATACGCTTCATTAGCATCCATGTTAATGGCTTTAGGACATTAATAACATCATTTACTTAATGATTTTTCTTAATTAATAATTTACTTTCGGTGGGTACCTTTTCAAAGTGACTTCTTCAGTCAATATCACTGAAAGTAAAGAAAAAAGAATGGGAATTAAAATCACTCTTCCGTTATCTTTAGGGAATTTGGATGATTCATGTGACTTGTGAAATATTCAAAATTTATATCTGTAATCATTTTAACTCTTTCATCTGTTGTGTGTGTGTGTGTCAGACTGGATAGCATTAGATTACCTTTAATACCGTACTTTTAATATTTTAGATTTTATTATCACACTAATAATAATGGTGCCTCTTCAGGGAGTCTCCTGAGATGTTGCAGTGCTTCATTTATTAATGGTTTTAGTGGAGCGCCAGCATTTTGACAGTACTGTGGGTGTTGAAATGATACTCCAGGGACTGGCTCAGTGCATATTTCTGTTCTGTAGCTACACCTGGGTGTAGCAGCTTAGCAGTAAGCAGTGCAATCATCAGCAGTCTTCTTTACTATCAGGGAGAAGAAGTAAAGCACATAAAGTATCCCTGAGTAATAAAAGTTTATGTTTTGCTGTAATATTAAAAAGAATTTGCCATAGATACTGTATGTAAAGTGGTAAAGTTGGTTTTATAAGGGATCTATGAATACACAATATAAGCAGTTGGTAATCAGTATCGATAATCATTATTTTAATCACACTCACCTCGAGTGATAAAGCATAGACAGTCTCCCTACTGGCACATTTTTAGGAGGTGGGAGGAAACCTGGCAACCCAGAGGAAACCCATGGGGGACATATGAAACTCTATACAGACCGTAATTCAAGCTGAGGATTGCACCAGGAAGCTTTGAGCTGTGAGGCAGCAACACGACACGCTGTCACAGGCCACCAGGGTAGATCTCTGACACTGCCGAATCAAATCTACACTTCAGAATAACGACATTTATTTTATTCATTCAGCCTCCGCCTCTGTACGAAACATGTACGCTGTAATGAAATATAAATTCATTCATACTGACATGTTTAATTTGTCCCACAAGCTTACATTTCTAAATTGAAAACTCATGTCCGGAATCATGAGGGGTGAGGCAGAGGGAATCCAGGATTAGTAGGAGAAAGCCGTTTAAAGGTGACGAGCTTCTAGAACACGAGGATTTAATGAGGATTTATAGTTCTGTTGGACAGATGTAGGGTTCTAAATTGAGTTCGTGCCCTTTCTACAGAGCGAACACGCTGTGTGGAGACATGTTCGGGAGCTGCAAAGCGACGAGCTGACACACGTCTCAGACCACAGGGAGGGATTAAACCATTTCCGCTGAAGGTTTACAGTTAAATGATCATCCATCCATCCATCTACGCATCTGTTATCTATACCAAAGGTCACAGGTTACATGATCAACATGTTTCAGTAGTGTGTAGTAAGTAATCTGAAATTCAGACTATGTGTTTGTATAGACAGCAGCATGCATCAGGAGCCTCAGAGACAGGTGATTCCTGATCTGTGCATTGTTGTGTTTATGCTTCGTGCATTAACTAAGGTGTTGTACGGAGCACTGCACATGACACGAAGAAAAGAAAGAATTATTAAACTGTGGCCACAATTTAACTGAAATGAGGAACAAATAAAGGAAGGAACGAAATAATAAAATGTGGCCACGATTGAACTAAAACAAGGGAACAAATTATTATAATGTGTCCACTACTGAAATCAGGGAACGAATTAATAAAATGTGGGCATGATTTATGTACAATGAGGGGATGAATAAACGGGGGAAAGAATTATTAAAACATGGCCACAATTGAACAAAATTGAGGGAACAAATTACTGCAATGTGGCCAGAGCTTAACTAAAACAAGGGAACGGATAAATGTGGGAACGAGTTATAACAACGTGGCCAATATTGAACGAAAATGAGGGAATGAACCGATATCTTGGGAACAAATTAGTAAAACATGGCCATGATATATCAGGGTTTTTTTCTTTTCCTGTCAAAAGCTCCATAGCGTTGTGCTAATATAGGAAAATAATCAGCAAAAAGTGATGATGACATTGAATTCTTGTCACTACGCAGAGGTGTGATATTCCTCTACACCACAGCATTCGGTCAACTCTGACCATTTACATTTCTCACTGAATGATGTCACACTTTTTATTCAATTATCTTTACATTTCATTATTATTTCCTGTTGTCACTCTGCACCCTAATTAGAGTCAGAAGGCAGTTCTGCTCTTTACCAACGAGACCTTCTCTTCCCCATGGATGGCTTAATCCATCTTACAACTGACCCGCAGGTGTACATCAATTAGAGCTGCATTGCGTTAGATTGATCACCAATTTCTTTTGCACAGTCTATAGCAGTACCAGCACTAATTACTTCTCCTAATCAGTGACATTTTATTTACAGAACACAAACCTGCTTTTTATTCAACGACTGCAAAAGGATCAGAGCACGAAAGGTCAGTGCACGTAAGTGCTGATTAAGACTCCGGGCTCTGAAGATCAGCCGATCACGAGGAAAACTATTACTAATGTTATTAAAGATGGACTAAACAATAATAATAATGATGATGATGATGAATTTAAATACAAACACATTATTAACACATTAAATCTATCACACACACATTGAATTCATATCATGATTAAAACGCATTAATAATATATTAGTTTATTACTACATTAGGCACCTTTCATTACTTCACACCTTCAGCACATTCAAAACACATCAATAACATGTTAATTAATTACATAAATTGACGCCATATTGAGTGTAGTAACCCACAGTGCAATTTAACGAGATGTTTATTACCTTTATCTATATTCATACACTCTGCTGTAGCTAAAGCATTGTAGATAATCCTCAGTGCATTCTGATGAGAGCCTCAATACTATCTCACATTTCATACACTAGTAATACATTAAAACATACTCTTAAACAAATTAATAATAATAATAATCGATGATATACACTACCAGTCCAAAGTTTGGACACACCTTTTAAATTCAATGTTTTTCTTTATTTTTATGACTTTAAAAGAGACTGGATAATGATGGACTGTTGTTTCTCTTTACTTAG
>JAQQZU010023678.1:1322-14219 GCA_030068025.1 Parauchenoglanis punctatus | reverse complement strand
TGGCTTGGATGCAGCTGCTCGGCCATGGAAACCCATTCCATGAAGCTCTCTACGCACTGTTCTTGAGCTAATCTGAAACCCACATGAAGTTTGGAGGTCCGTAGCGACTGACTCTGCAGGAAGTTGGCGACCTCTGCGCACTGTGCGCCTCAGCATCCGCTGACCATGCTCTGTCATTTTACGTGGCCTACCACTTCATGGCTGAGTTGCTGTCATTCCCAATTGCTTCCACTATGTTATATTACCACTGACAGTTGATTATGGAATATTTAGTAGTGAGGAAATTTCACGACTGGACTTAGGTGGCACAGGTGGCATCCTATCACGGTACCACGCTGGAATTCACTGAGCTCCTGAGAGTGACCCATTCTTTCATAAATGTTTGTAGAAGTGGTCTGCATGCCTAGGTGCTTGAAGTTAAAAACCTGTGGCCATGGAAGTGATTGGAGTGAATACTTTTGGCAATATAGTGTATACACACATTCTATACATATGTATGCATACATGTATATAGTTATCAGACTACTTCATTTTGGCTTTGTTTTAACTACTTTCATTTTCTCATTTAAATTTAAAACAAATATTTGACTAATTAATGAAGACATTAGCGAAGTTGCATGGTTTATTATTATAATTAATTTTTTTTTGTGGTTTACATGGCTTCAGGGTGGAACTTCAATTTTTAAGCCACTTCCTGTGGGGATACTTTTGTGGCACGTGCTGCGGAAAGATAAATGATCACAGTGTTAAAGGTTGATCCATACAAGTGTCTTAAATCAATTCACTTCATTTTGAAGAAAACTGTTACATGCGAAGATACTGTATGTTGTGGAGAATTCGCCCCTTGGTAATAATCCACCAACGAGGTACGTAATTGGAATGTTTAGTTCCAATTAGTTTCGGGCTAACCTAGCCAACTGGCTTGTTATGTAATGTACTAGCTTAACGCAACATGTTTATAGCAATGCAGGTTCAAGCGGTCTTGTGAGTTTTTTTTAAAATTAGCTTTCACGGGTTGAATGGACTTCGATGTAGTAAAGGAACACCCTGTTTTCTAACCAAACTTCGTGTCTTGCGCATTACTGGGGGAGCTACAGAAAACTCGACGCCTTCTAAGAGACAGCAAGGAGGAACACACGGGAAAACGGTGATCAAGTCATTGCAGCGAAGCCATTCTTCTGTCATCGGGGAAGAGAGCGATCCATGCAAAACCCACAGTTCTGTCTACAGGAAGGTCCAGGTGCCCTCAGGTTGAACCTTAGCAGTACATAAGAAACTTAATTTGAGACTGTAGTTGAAAGGACTTATTTAAGGAAAAATATTACAGTATTACTTAAGGAGCATAACACCAATGAGACTTTGCAATGAGTGAATCCGGTTGGTACTGCATGTTTAGAGTATATAGTGTATATAGTACTAATATTCAGCAATTAGCAAGAATTAACAGTTCCAAGGTCTGACAATAACCCAGTATATTAGATGGTCAATGAATAATTAGTAGTGTTGTCACTTAATAGAATTGATTAAATGCTAATGTGAGCTAATTAAGTTCAATACCTTTTGTTCACTTAATGAAGCTACCAACCTTCACTAAGGTTCCAAAAAGAATAATGGCATAGTGGCAAGCTATTATTTGCAAGTAGAGATAGCTATGTGGTATGAAAGCTAAATTTAACCCAAGCTGAAGATACACAAGCTTAAGTAAAATTTCAGAATTAGAGTTTTCTTTGGAGATAGCAGAGAGAACATAAGGCAAACTATGCGGCATCTCCACTTGGAAAACCCCTTTGGAGGACTGCAAGATCCTAAGCTCAAAGAAACGGCACACACACAGGTGACTGAAGATGAGGCATGTGATATGCACCCCCCCAAAGGTCACTATGAGGCAAAAGAGTCTGTAAATTAACAAAAAAGGGCCAAGAACTGCAGGACAAGCATATAGAGAGACTTGCAAACCATTTCAGTTTAACATATGAGAAGTGGAAGTCTACTGCTAAAGATGCCATATGAGCTTTAGATGCACATTGTTCCAATGACCTGCTGCGGGAACACACTGCCAATGTAAGAAAGGCCTCAAAGGACCTGCACCTTATTCATGAAGACCTACTGTGTATTGAGATACCACGACATGTGTCGCAGAATGGACACCTGCGAAGCAGTAACAAGGGCAATCATGGAAGCTGCAAAGCACCACTTGGACACTAGGGATCAAGAAAATTGTATGGAGGTACAGTCCGTAGCCAAGTTAAAACATGCCTCACAAAGTGTTATCTCTGACCGCTCAAAAACCGCTCAATTTCGAAGCAGCTCCATAATCACCTCTAGAAGCTCAAGCAGGTATTCAGTTAAGAGACAAGATGCAACTGCTGAGGCAGCTGCCAATGAAGCTACTCTAGAGATTCTTTTAGAACAAGAGGAACATTTTAAAAAACTTCAAATACTCGAAGCTGAAGATAAGAGACTGATAGCTGAGCAAGAGACAGCTGCTGCTCAGTTATGTGCCAGACAGGAGGCTGAAAATGCAGTGAGAAGGCAGACAATAGAGGCTAAGCGCAGAGAGCTTGAATGCCTGGAGACAGTCAAGAAAATAAAGGCTGCTAAAGCATGACAGCAAGAGTATGCTCATAGTGAATGCTCAGACAAAAATATAGATGAGCTGCTTCATTGTTGTGGCTCTCTGAGAATTAAGAAAGATGTCAAAATTGAGGACAGCCCACAAGAGTATTATACACCACTACAAGCCGTAAAGCAGCCAAGGCAAGAAGACAGCATCACAGCTCTTATTAAAGTGCTTGCAGAATCAGTTGCTGCTAATTGCCTCCCTGTACCAGAGCCAAGAGTATTTAGTGGTGACCCATTTGGGTATAACAACTGGAAGGTGTCCTTTCAAACTCTTATTGATGGGAAGAATATACCAGATGAAGAGAAGATTTATTTTCTAAGAAGGTATGTGAGTGGATCTGCCAAGAAAGCAATTGAAAGCTATTTCCTGCTGGGTACAGAGATGGCCTATCTCGCTGCATGGACCATCTTAGAGGACAAATATGGGAATCCATTCCTTATTACCAAGGTCTTCAGAGACAGACTAAATGCATGGCTTAAGGTAAGCCCCAAGAGCATTTTGGAATTACAGGAATTTGTAGACTTCCTTTGCAGCTGTAAGGCCGCTATGTCTCAATTCAAAGAACTTGAAGTAGTAAACAACTGCTACGAAAATCAGAAAATGCTCGCTAAACTTCCAGATTGGTTGAGCTCCAGGTGGAATAGAAAAGTTATGGAAGTGGAAGAGCAAAGTCAAACATTTCCAAGTTTCAGTCAGTTTGTGCGGTTCCTCTCACACGAAGCCAAAATTGCCTGTAACCCGATAACATCATTACATGCACTAAAACCATGTGAATATGATAAGGTCAAGGTGTAGAAGAACAGAAGTTCCAGCAGAAAAGTATTGGCAATAAGTGCAGATGAGAGATCTGTGACAGTAAGCTGTATTTTTTTGTAAGAAGGTCAATCACTGTTTGCTCAACTGCTACAGATTTATGGAAGGGACGGTCTCTGGGAGACACAGTTTATTCAAGTAAATAAATTATGCTTTGGCTGCCTGAAGCGTGGGCACCGTTCAAAGGAGTGTGAAACCCGAATGATCTGCGAAACATGTGGCAAAAAGCATCCAACATGCCTTCATGAAAATCATGCTGAAGATGCATAGATATCCACAAGCCTGGATAGATTTGTAGACAGCAACAACTCCATGGAAGAGAAGATGGAAAGTACCCAAGAAAATGCTGTTAGCATGTTAAGTGGCATGAAGCCCAGCAGACTGCAGGACATCAGGGGCACTCATAGCTCCACTATCTTACCAGTGTGGATGTAAGCTACTAGTGGACCAAAGCACACAGTTCTCGTGTACGCACTCCTTGAAATGCAAAGTGATACAACGTTCATCCAAGTTCAACTGGCTATTGTCATTTCAACCATATACATGTAATACAGTGTACAGTGAAACAAGACAACGTTTCTCCAGGACTAAGGTGCTACATACAAGACAACAGCTTTAGCGCTGGGGGAAATGTGCACTCCGATAATAAATACAGCAGTGAATTCCTGTGGTAAATAAAAAGGTCTGCATCCAACGTTCACAAACTCCACAAGCAGTGAGCAGTAGCTAAATACTAGCACAGAGTTCTTGCACCATTCCGTGTTAATATAAACACACAAGCAAGCCACCACTGTGAGCCTTACCGCAGAGAGCTACTTTCCTGTCAGCACAAAACGCAGTTAGCCTGGCTAGCTGAATAGCGGAGTCCGGAACTCTGTCGCTGAGCCATGTCTCCGTAAAAACAATGATGCAGCAATCTCTGAATTCGTGCTAGGTAGTCCGCTGGAGTCGGATACAGTCCAATCCATTGTCCACAGAACAGATGTTGGAAAGTATTATGGTTGTTAGGGGCCGAGTATTATGGTTGTTGGGGGCTGGCTTGCCGCGCTTCCGCTTCCTCGCACACCGCTCTCGGCGAACCCTCCCCCAGCCGCCGGCATCAGGCGACGCCAAGGACTGGAGTCCTGGTTTCCGTAGCAACTCAAGGACGTGAAACGTTTCCAAGAGGTCTTCCTGCAGGTCAGTTTTTAAGTATTTCTTTATGTCCAGTAATGTTTCTCGTAGGTAGACATGAACACCATTTGTTTGGTGTCCATGTGCCGTCGGAGTCACACCAAGAAAACAAAATAAAACAAAATAAAACAAAAAAGCACGATTTTTGGATCTGGAGTGGCCGCTGCGAGCTGCGGTCGTGCCGCCATTACGTCATAGACTCCTGAAAGAAACAGTGGAAATCCTCAACATCAAGAGTGAGTTAGTTCAACTAAAGTTGTCAACCATGGCCTCAAAGAACACCAGTGTGTCCTGTCAGAAACTGACAGGCCTACAAGTAAGGTGATTCCACTCAGACAAAATAATTCCCCTGCCAGCATCGTACACAAGACAATTCATCCCAGCAAATAGAGATCATATTCACCAGAGACTGCAAAGGCATGGCCTCATCTTGAACACATTTTGGATGAGATTGCCCCTCTGCAAAATTGTGATGTTGGTCTGCTTATTGGCCATAACTGCTCTCAGGCACTTGTTCCAAGACAAGTGGTGCAAAGAAAAAAAATCTACCATTCAAACAAGAAAGGCCCAACTTAACCGACAACAAGGTGTGTGTCGTCCATCAACTTAAGTACCTTGAAAGGAAGTTTAAGAGAAACCAGCAGTATTGTTAGGACTACCTGACCTTTATAAATGAAATGATATCCCGTGGAGATGCTGAGAAGGTACCAGACCAAGACTTGGGTAACTCCCTAGTTTAGTACATCCCACACCATGAGGTGTACCATCTATGGAAGCCTGGGTAAATACGGGTGGTGTTTGATTGTGCTGCAAGGTTTCAACAGCCCTCCCTGAATGACCATCTCCGTACTGTTCCGGATCTTACAAATACCTTGGTGGGAGTCCTGCTCCATTTCCGTAAAGGTCCTGTGGCAATCATGTGTGACATTGAATGCATGTTTCACCAGTTTCATGTGAAAGAAAGTTGATCAGGATTACCTGAGATTCCTTTGGTGGGATTGTGGAAATATTGAGTCACTGCCTTCCATGTATCAGAAGAAGGTTCATTTGTTTGATGCAGCCTCATCACCAGGTAGTGCCAACTATGGGCTTAAGCACATTGCAGCAGAAGGGCATGGATTGTTCAGTGAAGACACCATCAGGTTTATCCAAAGGAACTTCTGTGTGGATGATTGATTAATGAGTGTAAAAACCCAGGTACAAGTAACACGGTTAGTGAATGAAGCAAGAGATCTATGCAGTGTGGGTAAACTCTGTCTTCACAAGTTTGTCTCCAACAGCAAGGAAGTGCTAGACACAATCCCTGAAGAAGAATGTGCAGAAGACTTAGACCTGGCCTTTGGCGAACTCCAAGTGGAAAGGACTATTGGTGTTCAGTGGTGTGTAGCTTCTGACAAGTTCCAGTTTAAAGTCGAAGAGGAGTGCTGTCCACAGTTGCCTCAGTGTATGATCCACTTGGCTTTGTGGCACCATTCCTCCTGGTAGCAAAGTGGATTCTGCAGCAGATGTCCTGGGACAAACTTAGTTGGGATCATGCTTTACCTGAAGACCTCGGGCTTTTGTGGGAATCCTGGCTTCTAGACTTGCAACACCTGGCTGACAGAGATACCGAGATGCTACATTCTCACAAGCTTCGAGGTCAAGCATTATGAGCTTCACCATTTCTCAGATTCCAGCACCTCAGGCTACAAAGTATGCTCGTATCTCAGAGCAGTAAGCACAACAGGTGAAGTCCATTGTTCTGTGATTATAGGGAAGTCAAGAGTAAGACCTACCAAAGTCACTACTATACCAAGACTGGAGCTTTCGGCAGC
This sequence comes from Parauchenoglanis punctatus, assembly GCA_030068025.1. Lineage (NCBI taxonomy): Eukaryota > Metazoa > Chordata > Actinopteri > Siluriformes > Auchenoglanididae > Parauchenoglanis > Parauchenoglanis punctatus. The sequence continues at coordinate 7,796 of JAQQZU010023678.1, read as the reverse complement.
TGTTCATGATAGTGACTTGCTAAAAAAGGAACTCAAAATTGACTGGCTACATGAATTCTTCTGGACAGATTCAAAGGTTGTCATTGGGTACATCAAAAATGATGCCAGAAGGTTCCATGTTTTTGTGGCCAACTGTATTCAATGAATCAAACAGAGCACTGAACCCATTCAGTGGAGATTTGTGGCTTCTGAAGACAATCCTGCAGACCAGGCTTCCAGAGGTCTTGCAGCTCATCAACTAAAAGCATCCAACTGGTTCACAGGCCCAGCTTTTCTATGGCAGAAAGAGCTTCCATGTAAAGTCATGGTGGGAGAGATCCCAAGTTCAGACCCTGAGTTCAAGGTAGCTTATGTTCATGACTTCAACGCCAAGGAGGAAAGGTCATTGGTGAATCACGTATGCAGGTTGTGCTGCCCACACTCTTCATAATCTCCTTAAGGACATCATGGCACTGAAGACGAGGGACACACTATACAAGAAGGTGAAGCAAGTAGTGAAATATGTGAAGGGCAAACAAGTAGCTTCAGCAATGTGCCTCTCAAAACAAAAGGAAAAAAACAAAAGTACCACACTGAAGTTCCCAAGCATCACACGATGGGCTGGGGTTGTCTTTATGTATGACAGTCTACTGGAGGGAAATGAGTCCCTGCAAGTGATGGCCATATCCCAGACTGCAGGCATTGAAAGTGACATGAAGAGAATCCTGTTAGATGATGTATTCTGGGAAAGAGTAACCAGAAGCCTTACAATGCTCAAACCCATAATGGCTGCAATTGCCAAGATAGAGGGTGATGATGCCATCCTGTCAGATGTCCAGTGTCTTTTTATTGAAATCAAACAAGAAATCCTAACAGTCCTGCCCACTTCCCAACTACTCAAAGCAGAAGAAACAGCAGTGGTCAAATCAATGGAGAAGTGTCAGGGGTTCTGTGTGAAACCAGGACATGCAGCAGCATACATGCTGGACCCAAAGTATGACAAAAGTGTACTCTCTGGAGAGGAGATCAACAGCACTTACAAAGTTATTACTACCTTGTCTCACCACCTGGGTCTTGATGCAGGTAAAGTTCTTGGCAGTTTGGCAAAATACTGAACCAAACAAGGCCTTTGGCAAGGGGATGGGATCTGGCAGTCAAGCCAGCACATACCTGCATCCACCTGGTGGAAGGGACTTTGTAAATCTGAGGCCCTTTCACCTGTAGCCTCCATCCTCTTCTAAATCCCACCAACATCAGTTGCCTCTGAGCGCAACTGGTCACTGTTTGGGAACACGCACACAAAGGTTTGCAACAGGCTCACAAATGAGAGATTGGAAAAACTAGTGGCCATCCGGGCAAACCTAGGGCTCTCTGAGCCTGACACAGAGCCATCCTCAACAAGGCTGGACACTGACACTGAAGAGGATGAAGAGTCATAAATTGAGGAAGTGAATACTGAGGATATTCAGGTGCAAGAAGCCGCCTGAAAGTATTTGGCAAAAATGCAGAACATGCAGAAACCGGGCTTGAGAAGCTTCAGGAAAAATGCTTTTATTTCACATGCTGAATGGGACTTTTTTGGGAAGGGAAAGCTACTTTCATTTTACATTTTGAATTGGACCTTTTGGAGGGAAAGGGAGTTCCTTTCATTTTACATTTCAAAGGGGGAGCTGTAAGGAATATTCTACTCAACTTTCATGTTTTTGTTGTTCAGTGAAAGTATTTATTGTACAATGAATGAATTAAGCACTGATAAAGTTCTACTCACAAATAAATCTGCATCATGTTTTCTAATTGTATCCTTTTGCATGCATATCTGTTTATGACAAAACAAAATGTTTATATTTGCTTGTATATGACTCACTTTCTTTAAATTATCCAAAATGTCCAGTTAATTCCTATAAATTCCCATTAATTCCCATACATTCCCATAATTCCCATGAAAAGTTTCCAATTTGGAATATTTCCAAAATTCCCGAACTAAACATCCCATGGAAAGTTTCTGGAAATTTACTGGAAATTTACCAGGAATTTTCCACCCCTTTGCAACCCTAGTCAGTATCTCATGCTGCTTTGAAGAGAACAGAGAAGAATTTACCAGTTCAGTCTTTATTTGTACTCATTGTTTCAGCTCAAGGTACAATTTCCTTATCACAACTTTGTCGGTGTTAACTCAGTGGAGTCTGAAACAAAATTAATGTTAATTTTTTCATACTTTCAGCAGAAGGTGATTCACATGCAACACAAAGCCCCCAGCAGCAAACAAATGACAGCAATGGCAAAGCAGTCAGTTCTAATGCTACACTGATAACGATAACCTCAGCAGCCTCTGTTTTCCTCTTTGTGGCCATGCTGTTTGGAGGGTTCATCTTTTTCAGAAAACAGAAAAAGAAAAACACACACAAAGGTTTGAATATTTTTCCTCACTGTCTACCTGTTCTTGCTTTTCTATTGTCTTGAAATAGTATAATTTAAAGGACATATATGAAGTGCCTTCAATTTTAATATTAACTTACCAGCACCCTGGTAACACTAGCTTTCTATAGCTATCAGCACTGAGATCATTACCTAGCTATAGCAGTCAGCACAGTGGTAACATTTGCTAGCTAAAGTAATTTGCTGGCCATGAATTCCACAAATAAATATGTAAAGGTATAACTTGTAAATGCACTACCAAAACGTAACAAATGTACACATACAGCATACATATAATTAAACATTATTTTATTTCAGATCCACTTCATATGCTGTATCTAAGTAAAATGGCTAGTTAAACTCTTATATTGTACATTATTGTTGTAAAGCTTTCTGGATTCAGAATACTGCAACTTCTTTAGAAGTAAGATGACTGAAGGAAACCAAAGCCAGGTGTGACAGAAGAAATTATTTGAATCTGGGCATACAGCTTAGCATCAAATCATAGTCTTTCTTAGTCTAAGTTTATACTTATGTTATGCTGATGTGTCATGCAAAGAGGGCTCAGTTTACATAATAAAGCTTAGATAATAAAACTTAATGCTGGAGTAGGAGAAAACATGAAAGAAAAACATAAAAACATATGCAAGGACAAAGACATTATGACCCAAGAACAGATATGTATACATTTTATAAGATCAAATACTGAAATCACACTAACTGGAATGGATCTTAATCATTAAATCATGTGTCAATCATAGAAAAATAGAAAATAATAGTGTTATTGGGCATGATAAAATTTGCATGATTTCATCAAACAAAATAATGGCATTTCCTGAAATGCCATTCAGAACTGGGAACTGGGAAGGTGGTAAGCATCTTAGGAAATATGGCTTGAATGAGGGGATCTGTAGCCAGACCCTATTTTAGGTGGTGAATATGCACTTTTCTTGTTCAATGAATATGCTATGAATTGTGTTTGAATATGACCGGAGATGACTTCCACCAAGTTGGCCATTGGGCTGTATTTACAATTAGTAATAAGGAGGTCCACAGTATCAGAGTCTGCTGTGTTTGTTTAGATAGTTTGGCACTTCAGAGTGATTTCTCATTGCTATTTCCAAGAATGCAACACAGTTTTAATTGCATGGAAAATAATGCTAATGATTCCTCTTTCTCACACAGTTGAACTTGAGAATCCATATGAAGTTTTTGAAGAAATTGTACACAAAGGTGTGTATTTTCACAAATGAATTGTTAGATATGCTGTATGGCCAAAAGTTGGTGGACGACTGACCATCACACCCCTATGTGCTTCTTTAACATCTGATTCCAAAACCATGGGCATTAGTATGGAGAGAATCTTTTGGGAAGGTTTTCCACTAGATTTGGGAGCATGGATATGGTTATACTTCTTCAGGCATGAGAGCATTTCCAAGCGAAGGCACCGAGGCACTGACACAGAACGCCTGGTGCAACGTTGGTGTTCTAAAGGTGTTCAGTCAGGTTGAGCTCAGGGTTCTGTGATAGTCACTCAAGGATTTTTCACTCCAACCTTGGCACACCACATCTTTATGGACCTCACTTTTTGCACAGGGCATTGTCATACTAGAACACATTTAGGTGTTGAGGAAACTCTTAATGTTATAGCATACAAAGACATTCTTGATAATTGTGTAATTCTAAATTTATTGCAACAGTGTGGGTAAGGCCTACTTGTACGTTTGATGGTCAGGTGTCCACATGCATTTGGCCAAATAGTTGTGCTGTCAATCTATGCATATGAATATACTGAATTTGTTTATCCATAGTAATACCACTGACAATTATTTCTATAAATATTTCTTTTCTTCCCAGATATTTTTCAGTGTTCTTCAGTCCAGTTTGAACCTGCAAGCTCATATACCTGTAAATTCTTGTGCAGATCTTTTGACCATTAGCTTTATGTGAACATTTAATACTGTCATGTATAATTAGTATGACATTCTTATAGTGCTAAGTAAATAGTATACTCTGTTTGACATGCAGATGAACTGGAATTATGATTATACATTATTATAAAAGATTATATCAATTACAAAAGGTCTTTTTTTTTCTTAATTTCACTAACTGAATTAACTATTATCAATTGTCTCCCAACAGTTAAGGACAAATAAGAAGACCCATTCAGACATCTAGAAATCCCATTCTGTTCCCTAAATATGGCCATGTCTGTTCAAGCTTTTTTGCAATTGATGTAACTCATATTTTTCCTTCACTTTCTCATGTTATATATTCAAAAACATTCCTAATATGTCTGAAAAGTGCATGTACTGTACCTTGTCTGAAAAAAAAAACCAAACAAACCTGAATTTAAGGTTAAATATCAATGAATGCTGTGATTTTATGTGTGTTGCGTTACATTATACAATGTATGATATACATTATATGAAACTGACAAATAACTACACAGTATACTACTACATGCTTTTTGCATTTACATTATAGAAGCCACAGGTTACCACACACTGTGGACAGAGGAAAGATTTTTAGTGCAATCAGTATAATCAGATTGCATGAAATCCAGGCACCAGTAATTACCAATTACTGAGCATTTAGGAATGTCAGCAGAGTGAGTTTGGCTATTATTGATTGAGTCCTTAAACAAAAGCATGTCATAATGAAGCTGCTGTACAGAGTTCCATTCCAAAGAAACTCTGACATACTTAAGGAGGTAAGACTCCAATATATGCAGGCATGATTTCCTTTTTGAATACATTTCTTTCTTAGAGATTAATGGAGCTTGAAGCTGAAGGGACATGTCATGTATTTATTTATGTAGCTGAAGGGACATGTCATGTATTTATTTATGTGGATGAAGCCAGCTTCAGCCTATCTGCAATTTGGCAGAGGGGTGCCAATAGCACCACGTGTTCTGCCATCTCCAAGGATGGTGTCCTTTGCCACGTAGCAACTGTTGGCCCATACAATACAGAGCACCTCATCATATTTCTGCATGCACCAAATGAAAGACTGGTTGCATTTGTAGGGTATATTCATGCTTATGAGTGGGAACAGACACCTGTTGAATAAGATAAAAAAAAGTTACAAACTAAAACACAACAGTCACAGGATCTGTGTGCACGTAGATATAAATATTAAAATCTCCAGTAATTGAAATATAGTGAAAATCATTTAAAATCCTTGAAAGCATTTCCCCAAGCTCATCAAGTAGGTGGATTGTAGATAAGTATGAGATTGATGAGTGATCAAGGGTGATCACTCTTAAATTGCACAGACATGGATTCAAACTTCAAAGAATCTCCTACTGGAAGACAGGTTCACTAAAACTGGACAGTTGAAAATTGGAAAAATGGAGCCTGGTTTGATAAATATCAATTTCTTCTAAGGTACACAAATGGTAGGGTCAGAATGCTGCACCAACAACATGAATCCATCAACCCAACCTGCTTTGTGTCAACAGTCCAGGTTGGTCAAGAAGGTGTAATGGTGTGTGGAATGTTTTCTTGGCACAAATTGAGCCTTTTAGTACTTATCAATCATCACTTTAATGCCACAGCTTATTTGAGCATTGTTGCTGACCATGTGCATCCCTTCATAGCAATAATTTACCCATCTTCTAATAGTTAATTCAAGCATGACAAATCTGCAGGAATTGTATGATGTGATCAGGTCAACATGGACCAGAATCTCAAAGGAATGTTGTCAACATTTTGTACAAGCCATGGCACGAAAAATTGGAGCAAATGGAGGCCCTAGCCAGTATTAGTATAGTGTTCCTAATAAAGTGTTTGATGAGTGTATGAGTGCTATACAAAAAAAAAACAACTGAAAAAAAAGTTAAATAATTACCACTTAAGAAACATGAAGCATAATTTGTAAACATAAAAATAGGCAAAATAATAAATCTGTTCAAAACACAAGTAACACATTTTTACTACATACATTTGGATCCTATACTAATCGTAATATAAAACAATCAGAGCTCAATTATTATATAATTATAATCATTTAAATAACCACAGGCAAATATCAGAAAAGCAGCAGAGCCTGATGGGATTCTGGGACATGTACTGAAGA
>JAQQZU010023675.1:0-14245 GCA_030068025.1 Parauchenoglanis punctatus | reverse complement strand
GTGTGTGTGTGTGTGTGTGTGTGTGTGTGTGTGTGTGTGTGTGTGTGTGTGTGTGTGTGTTTGCTTGTGTATCTTTAGTGCCCTCTGCTGGCACGTGTAGTAATTGATTCTACAGGACTACAGCAGAAGTACCAGACTCCACCTCCATCTCATGAGCTCACATTAAAACATTTCTACAAAATCACAGCATGGCACACACACTGTTAACCTCTGACCTCTGTCTCTATGGAAAGGCACACATGCACACATTTACTCTTATAATTAAACTGCTCAAATATCATAACATTTATCACACTGTAAAAGTTTATTGTGGTCGTATACAAGTCGACAAACTTTACATGAAGAAATGGAGACATTATTTAAGTGACAGAAGTGGATTTTTCGGCTTTGATCCAAAGCACCAGCTGCCATTTTTATAACCAAGAAGACAAATAAAGTCTTAAAATAAGAAATAAAAGAAGCATCCCAGCTCACTGACCTAAACCCTGTAGAGCTTTTTGAGATGCCGTGGAGGACGGATGAGCAGGTTGTCGATGCTCCGGTGTGGATGAACTGAATGTTTCATTGATTGACACTTAAAAGAAACTTCCACCAAACTGTTACAGAAACTGGCTGATTTCATGCCCTGATGTTGTCAAGAAGTTTTTTGAAACAAAAAACAGCAAAATAAACACAGAAGCACTGTTTAATAAAACCTTACTGAGTGTCTAAATAATTTTTTAAAGCTAATTATGAAAAGTATGTTTATTATTTTTATATTTTTAAAGACCTTTATGGATCATAAGATGAAGAAAACCTCCTTATTCACAGTAAAGCATACTCATGCTCTAATATATTTAATAAAATTTGGGCCGATTCTCTTATTCACGCGTCTGTCAGATTTTGTCTTTATTCAATCTTTTTAACTTTGTAGTAACAGCTTGGTGAAGAACCACATATGGGCATGATGGTCAGGGGTGCATATACTTTTGGCCATGAGTAATAGCGCTTGGATGTAATATATTTGCATAGTGACACGTTTTCTTATTTTCTTAGACATTTGTTTTATATATATTTTTTTATTTTATTAGATTTCTGTTTACATTTTGTTATTTTATTTTTGTATTCTTTTTCTTTTAATCATTTTCATTGTATTTTTGTTGTATTTTTATCCTATTAAATTTTTCTATTTACTATTTTACCTTTTTATCTTTATATAATATTTTAACTGTATATTTTAATATTTAGTCTTGGTCTCTGCAATTTTATTCATCATTATATTATTATTTTATTACTGTTTAAGCATATTTATATATCTAAGAGTCCAAATGTTTTGTTTAGTTTTTGTGTTTTTATTCCATTTTTAATAGTAATCTATGTTTTGTACTTTATTGTGTTTTGTTTTCATTTTCACTCTGTACTGTACAACAACTAAAATATCATTAACAAAAAGAAAGACTGAAACATAAACCATTTTTTCCCAAACATTTACAAAATCGTAATTGATTAGTATTTGGAAGATTAGTAGTGGTCTTTAAATAAAAGTAGTTTTAAGTTTAAATTAAAATAACAACAACAAAAAAAAAAAAAAATAAGTGTGTGTGTGTAAAAACCATAAAGGCTGCACCCATTACTACTCAGAACTGCAGTCCATAATCAGGGTTAATCATTATGAGAGTTCCTTACAGTCCTGCACACACACACACACACACACACACACACAGAGAGAGAGAGAGAGAGGGAGAGTAAATACTTATGTAAAGCCCCATGGTGCAACATTTTATCGCAGTTCTTTGTTCCTCAGGTGGTGTAGTTGTCGGCACTGTTGTCTCATGGTGAGAAGGTCCTGGGTTTGATCTCCAGGTTGACCAGGCAGCCTTTTGTATGCCTTTTGCATGCGTGGGTTTCCTCCCCCAGTCCAAAGACATGTGGATTAGGTTGATCGGCTACTTTAAATTGCCCACACGTGCGAATGTGAGTGTGAATGGTTGTTTGTCTCTGTGTTGGCCTGTCGATGGATCGGCGAGCTGCCCAGGGTGTGCTCCACCTCTCACCCGGTGTGGGCTCGGACTGTCTCCAGCTTCCCCACGACCCACAGTGCAGAGAGAAAGTTTATAACTCACATTCCCCAAGAGCGTGGCATTAAGTCACTGTCCTTCAAAGCGTCTAACGGCATCGTGCACATGTAGAAATCTGTGTGGAGCAAATACACGTTCATACACTGTGAATTAAATGTTGATTTTGGCATTTTTTTCCTACAGAAAGTGAGAAATAAATGGCTGTAGGATGAAGAGTCGGTGTTTGTCCTGATTGAAAACATTAGAAGATCTCTCTATGCAGACGAGATCTCGGCTTTCAGAGATCAGCGCTGAACCTTTATGAGCGCTTGGATCCGTATAAATCATCCACCACCACCATCATCATCATCAGACATCTTAAATCCTTCTCAGTCCAATGATCTTTCTCATTACTGAGATTTAATAGCCACAGAAATTGTTCACAAATTGCTTCTGTGCGCTTCTAATCAACACTTTTCAATCAATCAGCTGATCTCATGATGTTTTTGATTATTCCTTAAGTTTCATTGCAACTTGTATTTAGATACCGGAATCCAAAAAGAGTGACAAAAGCAGTGTTACGGAAACCAGCAGACTCATCCATCTGCTTTCTGAAGCACAGGCGTGGCTCGCAGTCTTATTGGGGACGCTGAACCTTTGTGTACAATCTGGAAAAAAGACAGAAAAATTACTTTATTGGAAGTGTCACAAGGACAACAGAGTTACTGTGGAAATGAAGATGTTTTTTAGTGCAAATGCTTTGGCGTGCAGACGTGATGATTAACCAGAGGACAGTTAACGCTCTCCCCCGAGTGTGTAACTCTGCCCTGTGACTCAGCATCAGCACGAGCTAACAGTCAGATTAGATTTCAGGTTTGTCTTGAAATAATCCTACATGATTGAACTTTACTGAAGGACATGTTGAGCACATCACATCACTAGATATTTACTCTGTGTTGCATGTTTGGTCTTCATGAAACCCACCTGAGACGTGTAGGGCGGCTGTGATCATTTCATGGCCTGAGTTGCTGAACAGTTTGCACAAGTATTTGCCGTTATTGCTTGGTTGTACTTGATGAATGGTTAGATTTAAACCATGATTATCTATGTATTCGCAGTGGATATGTTCAGACACTCCCTCCTTAGTTCCGTTAATATCACAGAGCTTTGTCTCTCCACCTTTCCAATAGAAGTCCAACACTTCCTTGTTGTTCTTGTCGATGAGGCATGGCAGAGTGACGGTCTCACCGCATGCTGCGTTCACCGTCTGCACAGGACTCACACTCTCCTGATATGTACCTGTAAGGAAACATGCAGAAAACAATGTTTAGCAAGAACTTTAGACCACCAATCCAGCGCTCTAGGACTTGTAGGAAGTTCTTCTGTCTTCTAACTAGATTTTTAGCAGGTTTAGCCATGAAGAGGTGCTAAACCACATCACCGATAAGAGATTTGCCCAAGGGGACGTCTGCTTGCCTGTGATGGCTGTGAGCAGAACGGTCACCGTGAGAAACGCTGCAGCTCGCATGATGTGATGATTTCAGTCCCGGGAAGCTTTGTGGAAACAGAACAGAGTTCCAGAGTTCAGCATTCAACAAAACACTTCCCTAAAGTTATATTATGTAATGAACTGAGTTATTTAGTTTCCCTATAAAATTTATGACCAGGCATCTTATCATCTTGTCTTGAGCTTTCAACATAGACTTTAACCCAGAAACCTGACGAAGAAATAATATAGGTTTTTTACGCATCATCTGTAGCATATCATCTGGATTTTTAATTATATTTTAGCATTTTAATACAATAAGATTCCAAAAACATCAACCTCAATATTATTGTTTTTTTTTTTTTTTTTTTTTTTTTTACTTACATAAAAGAGATTAAAAGATTAAAAGTGTTTAAAAGTCAGTGCATTAATGGAATAATTACGTAGCAATATGCTACACAAGTACTCCGATATGTTGATGATTTCTATTTCACAGCATTATCACCTCTTTATCACAGAGTTTAGCATTGACCCTTAAACACAGAAGCACCCATGTGGAAGGCATCTTTTAATGTTTTATCTAGAACCCTACAACAGAGGATGCACACTTAAAAAAATGAAATAAAAACAATAACAAAACAAAGGACTGTGAAAAGATGTGACGTGTGGAGCGTCGCTCAGTCTGTAGTGTGTAACTGTATATAATCGAACAATTACAGAACAGTTTAATTCTGGTTAAATCCTGTACTCACCTGTAGATCCTCAGCGTTCGCGCCGTTAGAGAGCTCCAGTGACTCGACCTCGTCCTTCCTTTCCTCTGACTCACGTGTCGCTCGAGTCTCCTCCCCGTGCGACTCTGATTCACACCTGTACTCATCAAGGTGTGTGCCTGATGAAAGAAAAGTGGCAGAAAGTCAAAATGTGAAAGTAAAAATAATAACCGCTCTAAGTGGATTAAGGTGCAGTTCTGCCACATGCACACCTGTGTAAGTGCGAGATCAGGACGAAGCCAGAATCCAGGGCTATGAATATATATCATATATAATCTAACCACAGTACTGATGAATGCTCTTTTACAGCAGCTGTGACGGCAGTGCAGGTTCATATCACAGCTTTATATGAATGCACTCTTGTTTCTATAGTAACAGCTAGAGTGACACCTCGTGTTGCTTATGAATGGCAAGTGTCAAGTGACAAATGTGACAAATATTTGTGACAAATATCACTTGGTAATCATAATTAGTTGCCAGTCACAAATCACGAGTCTGGAGAACCGAATGTCCAAGTACCCGGGTTTCTGCTGTACTGCTTTTTGGGGATGTAGCAGCACTCCTTGGATCACACCCCTCAGTGTGCAATGTTTTTGTATAACAGAACACATTCTATAAGACAGACAATGAAGGAATGACCTGACAGGAAAAAAATGCCAGGGCCCACACTGTTTTATATGTTAACAATTCAATAAAGTTCCTTGGCTGCTTTTTTCTAATTCCTAAAACTTATAGTTTGCATAATTTTACTAGACAAAATGTCCTTGAACCTGCTTGGGCCTGCTAGACTGATTCTACGGACAAGTTTCATATCTGTCCATCAAGAACTCTTGCACCACCTATGGGTCAAAATCAGAACTACATTCACACGTCACTTTTGAACAAATGAGGGAAATTCAAAACTGAGGAAATGAGCTATTCATCGGGTCAAGCTGAGTTCAGTGATGTCAATGATGTCAGTTCCTGCCATAAAGGATTTTATAAAGAAGTGTTTTTTCACTAGTCAGTGGGCAAACCTTGTCCAGTCATCACTAAATTTGTCATAAATGATCTTCAGACTAAGCTTAAAAGTTATCAATGGATTTTCAAAACCATTCACACATAGACTACAGGTTATCGGACATGGTGCAGCTATTAAATACCACATCAGTACGATCCTGAGACAAAACAGCAGTCAATGCGCTGGAAAACGTGCAGATCACCGGATGAAGCACGACTGACATAGCAAGTCCACGGTCAAGGCCATGTTAATTGCTTTCTTTAACAATAATTATGGAGAACTGGGTTCCTGATGCAGTAACAGTGAACCATCACCATTACAAAAAGGTTCTTGAAACCGTGCTAGAAAGGGCCAGAAGAAAGAGGCCACAGCTGTGGGAAAATGGCACACACACACACACACACACACACACACAGAGCGCTCTCAGCGAAGCAGGTTTTGGTCCAGAAACCCATCACAGTACTTGACTACACTCCCTATTCACCTGATCTAGCACCATGAGACTTTGTTCTTTTCCCTAAATTTGTGCGCAGTAGTCAAGGCAACGCTTTTTGAGTCTGTTCCAGAAGTGAAGAAGAAAACGACGGAGATTCTGAGACAACTAACGGAAGAAGACCTGCTGCGCTGCTCTGATCAGTGGAAGACCAGAAAGCAGCGGTGTGGAGTTGGAGAAGTGGAACATACAGAAGGGGAAAGGAATTGAAATGTACGTTTCCTCATTAAATTTGAATTACAGCATCAGACTCATTATTTAATAGCCGCACCTCGTAACATTAGGTGTTTTTTAAAATGGCTGGGATTTACAGTATTAACACTAATGATGCTCATTACATGAATGAATGAGCACACATCTGTCTCGTTTCTCAAAATGGCTGAAGTATAAATAAGATCTTTCTCCAGATGTGAAGTATAGTCCTGGTGGCTCACAGCCAGATGCCCTGTTTGGGTAAAACCAAAAAAACCCAAAACATGATCATGTGATGTTCCTGGCCTCGTTTCCCTCCATGGCAACCAGATAGAACTTGCAGAGTGTTTCTGTAAGAGACGTGTTCAAACTTCAGGCTTTGAAGGCTGGATTGGACCACCTTAGTGGGGTTTTATTCAGTGTTCAAAGCAGAGGGAGAGAGAGAGAGAGAGAGAGAGAGAGAGGGAGAGAGAGAGAGGTCTTCTGGAACATTCATGCATCAACCATCCATTCATGAACCAACCAACATTCATTCATTCATCCATCCATCTACTGATGCATCAACGTCTTACCATCTTACATTCATCAATCCATCTGTCCATTCATCCATTTATCATCTATTTTATCCATTTCGCCATCCATCTATCCATCCATTCACCAAACCACTAATCCAAATCTTAACTGGGACTTAATTCATCCAAGTCAGAAGCACCAGACTCCATCTTCATCTCATGAGCACACACACTATCAACCTCTGACCCCTGTCTCTATGGAAACGCATACACGCCGCACACATTTACTTTTATAATTAAACTGCTCAAATAACACAATATTTACACTTGTTTCACAGAAGTAAATGTTTATTGTGATCGTATACAAGTGGATTTTTCGGCAGGATAATGATCCAAAGCACCAGCTGCCATTTTTTTTTAGCCAAAAAGACAAATAAAGTCTTAAAATATGAAATAAAAGAAGCATCCCCGATCCCTGACCTAAACCCTGTAGAGCTTTTTGAGATGCCGTGGAGGACGGATGAGCAGGTTGTCGATGCTCCGGTGTGGAGGAACTGAACGTTTCGTTGATTGACACTTAAAGGAAACTTCCACCAAAGCTGTTACAGAAACTGGCTGATTTCATGCCCTGATGTTGTCAAGAAGTTTTGTGAAACAAAGAACAGCAAAATAAACACAGAAGCGCTGTTTAATAAAGCCTTACTGAGTGTCTAAATAATTTTTTGTAACTAATTATGAACTGTATGTTTATTTTTATATTTTTTAAAAGACCTTTATGGCTCATAAGATGAAGAAAACCTCCTTATTCACAGTAAAGCATACTCATGCTCTAATATATTTAATAAAACTTTGGGCTGATTCTCTTATACACGCGTCTGTCAGATTTAGTCTTTATTCAGTCTTTTTAACTTTGTAGTAACAGTTTGGTGAAGAACCACATATGGGCATGATGGTCAGGGGTGCATATACTTTTGGCCATGAGTAATAGCACTTGGATGTAATATATTTGCATAGTGTTATAGTTTCTTAATTTCTTACCAATTTTATCTATATTCTTTTCTTTTTTGGTTGCATGTTTGTTGTATTTTTATTCCATTTTCTATTTTTATTTTTATTACTATTTTACCCTTTTTTCCTTTATATACAATTGTAAACTTATGTTTCATATTTTAATAATTGCTTTTTGTCTTTATAGTCTTATCATTGTTTAAGCATATTTATTTCATAGTTGTTCAAATTTTTAGTTTATTTGCATAGTGCATTATTTTCTGTTTTTAGTGTTTTTATCATACGACTATTTCTATTCCTTATTTACTCTACATTTTGTCTCGTTTGAATCTTTTCCTGATTTATCCTGACAGTCCTCTACTTGACCAGGAGATGGCAGTGTTTGACAATTAAAACATCATTAACAACAACAACCAAAAAAATAAAAAATAAAAAAACCCCAGAAACATACGGTATATAAACCATTTTTCATATTTTATAATGTCATATTTTACAAAATAATAATTGTTTTAATATTTTAAGGGATTTTAACAGTCTTCAAATTAAAGAAAAATTAAACAAAAACCCAGAAAAGTGTGTGTGTGTGTGTGTGTGTGTGTGTGTGTGTGTGTGTGTGTGTTAGGTGTATACACAGTTAGAAAAAATGAGCAAGTCTGATAAAATACATAAAAACAGCTCCACCCATTATTAAACAAAACTGCAATCGATACTCAAAGTTAATCATTAAGAGAATCCCTTATTGTCCTGTACATAAAAAGGAGAGAGAGACACACAAAGAGAGAGAGAGAGAGAGAGAGAAAGAGAGAGAGAATGTTTGTAATAGAAGTATTTCTATAATGCCCCATAGTGCAAACATATAAAAATCAAATAATAAAAGAGTAAAAGGGATGCCTCCATTATAACTCTTCACATTTCATCACAATATTTTGTTCATCACAGGATTTTGTTCGTACATCACATTATCTGAGTCCAGCTTCACATTCCCCAAGAGCGTGGCATTAAATCACTGTCCTTTAAAGCGTCTAACGGCATCGTGTACATGTAGAAATCTGTGTGGAGCAAATACACGTTCATACACTGTGAAAAAGATGTTGATTTTGGCATTTTTTTCCTACAGAACGTGAGAAATAAATGGCTGTAGGATGAAGAGTCTGTGTTTGTCCTGATTGAAAACATTGGAAGCTCTCTCTATGCAGACGAGATCCCGGCTTTCAGAGATCAGCGCTGAAACTTTATGAGCGCTTGGATCCGTATAAATCATCCACCACCACCATCATCATCATCATCATCATCTTTAATCCTTCTCAGTCCAATGATCTTTCTCATTTCTGAGATTTAAAAGCAACGGAAATTGTTCACAAATTGTTTCTGTGCGCTTCTAATCAATGGCGCTCGTATCCTGATGTTTCTGAATGTTTCTTTAAGTTGCTTTGCAACTTGTATTTAGATACCGGAATCCAAAAAGAGTGACAAAAGCAGTGTTACGGAAACCAGCAGACTCATCCATCTGCTTTCTGAAGCACAGGCGTGGCTCGCAGTCGTATTGGGGACGCTGATCTTCTGAAAATTCCTTTTGCACTCTGGAAAAAAGATAGAAAAAATACTTTATATTTGGCGTGCAGACGTGATGATTAACCAGAGGACAGTTAACGCTCTCCGCCGAGTGTGTAACTCTGCCCTGTGACTCAGCATCAGCACGAGCTAACAGTCAGATTAGATTTCAGGTTTGTCTTGAAATAATCCTACATGATGAAGTCCTGATTGAACTTTACTGAAGGACATGTTGAGCACGTCACATCACTAGATATTTACTCTGTGTTGCATTTTTGGTCTTCATGAAACCCACCTGAGACGTGTAGGGCGGCTGTGATCGAATGGTGGTCTGACATGGTCTGCAGTTTGCACAAGTAGTTGCTGCTATTGCTTGGTTGTACTTGATGAATGGTTAGATTTAAACCATGATTATCTGTGTATTCGCAGTGGATGTGTTCAGACACTCCCTCCTTAGTTCCGCTAATATTACAGAGCTCTTTCTCTCCAACTGTCCAATAGAACTTCACCACTTTCTCGTTCTTGTCGATGAGGCATGGCAGAGTGACGGTCTCACCGCATGCTGCGTTCACCGTCTGCACAGGACTCACACTCTCCTGATATGTACCTGTAAGGAAACATGCAGAAAACAATGTTTAGCAAGAACTTTAGACCACCAATCCAGCGCTCTAGGACTTGTGGGAAGTTCTTCTATCTTCTAACTAGATTTCTAGCAGGTTCAGCCATGAAGAGGTGCTAAACCACGTCACCGATAAGAGATTTGCCCAAGTGGACGTAGTGAGGGAGGTCGGAGAGGGCGTGCTAGAACTTGTGCTATTGTAATATTTCATTTTACAGCCTGTGATCAGAAACGCGGGTGTTAGGAGCTGGAGTCGGTGTGTGAGGAAAGCAGTGAAAGTAACAACGGAGTGCCTTTATTTTGGAGTATGAGGAAGTAACCTTAAATAAACTGTGTCACCTGGCTAAAGTGTACGTTGAAATCTTAGACAGATAAGATTAGAGTTAACAGAAGTGAGCTGCTGCTTGCCTGTGCTGGCTGTGAGCAGGACGGTCACCGTGAGAAACGCCGCAGCTCGCATGGTGTCACGATTTCAGTCCCGGGAAGCTTTGTGGAAACAGATATATGATATAAGATTCCAAAACAAAATCTTCACATAAAAGAGATTAAAAATCTTTATTACGTAGGATTGAAAGTGTTTAGAATTCACAGTAATCCCATGACAATATGCTGAGCCAGTCTGCTGATGATTCCCAGTTTACAGCATTATTATCACTTTCATCGTTTAAAAATAATTCCTGAATCTGTTTACAGTGTTTTTCAATATTTGATTGCAGAGTTTAGTCTTTTTAGTAAAAAAAAAATCATCCTAACAAGTTCAACACAGACCCTTAAACCCAGCAGGTTGATGTGGAACGATGTGGAAGGCATCGTTCATGTTCTATGCAGAAGCGTACAACAAAACAAACAAACAAACAAACAAAGAAACAAACAAACAAAAAAACAGCGGATTCTAAAGTACACAGTAAGGACAGTTTGTTTGGACACGACGTGACACGCGCGCCGCTCAGTCTACAGAACTACAGAAGAGTTTAATTCTGGTTAAATCCTGTACTCACCTGTAGATCCTCAGCGTTCGCTCCGTTAGAGAGCTCCAGTGACTCGACCTCGTGCTTCCTTTCCTCTGACTCACGTGTCGCTCGAGTCTCCTCCCCGTGAGGCTCTGACTCACACCTGTACTCATCAAGGTGTGTGCCTGATGAAGGAAAAGTGGCAGAAAGTCAAAATGTGAAAGTAAAAATAATAATGCCACCTGTGTAAGTGCGAGATCAGGACGAAGCCAGACTTTTATTTACATAGCAACAGCTCATTCACAGGGACCGAGCAGGAGTCCTCTGTCTCACTACGACATAAAACTATGACCATGTTTTCTTAAATTCTTCAGGGAAGATGAGTTTACGCTTTGAGGTTTCTCATTAGCACAACATCTGTGTAACAGCAGATGTATGAAAAAGTTGCTTTCTGGGGCTATAGTGGCACTCGCACCCCCAGGAGGGCATTTATTTTTCATGTAACAGCACGATTTGTTATACCTTACAAAATGTTTACTTTCTGCAGATGACATTCTATAATAAACTGGAAAAAATGCCTAGGTATTTCACTAGGGTTCCTCATTTTTTAAATTTAATTTCTAAAGCTGTTTCTACATGTTGCTGTAGTGTAAGAGGAATAAAGCACTTCAGGATGCTGATACTGAAAATAATCAACTCCACCTCATCACCCTGTTGTGTTGGACCTACGGGACGTCCCGGTGGCAGTTTGATATGAGGATGTTTAACACATATGGTAACAGTGATCCAGCGGTCATGCTTGAGAAGTGAATGATTATATAAATACTTTTCAAAGCCATGATAATAAAAAAAAACATTCAGACGTTCAGAACACCTTTCATTTTACCTTCAAAATTTCTATCAAACAGTTTTTCTTCATAATGACTTAAATCAGTGTTAAATCAGAATCTGATCCCAGGACAGGGTTCCGCAGTCGAGGGTTACGGGTCCTGCGGCGTCTCGTTTCAGGCACGCGGATTTTGACCCTGTGGAATTTAACAGCTCACTTCTGCAGGCTGCAGCAGGTCGAAACCTACACTGCACTGCTTGCTACGTTCGTTTCAGATAAAACAGGAAGATTTTAGTTACAGTGAAGTGGGAAAAGAATCACATCGCTATCCTCCTGAATTCCTGCAGCTCAATTTTGCTCTCTCTTTTCGCAAACTTCTTCATCTCTTACGCCATGCAAGCTAAAAACTAATCTCCGCTGGCCTGTAAAGACAGGACATTTAGGACTTTTAAGTAATACCACATGTTTGGAGGAGGGGTCGATGCCTTCAAAACAGTGTACAGGGTTAGAAAAAAATCATTTTGAGACTGGAACTCAGGAGGATCTATAAAAAAAGCTTCACATGGGTGTGTGTGTGATAATTATTTAACCTTTTTATATTATTCTTAACACAAACATTTTATTTCCAGCGCGCACATAAATCTAACACTGTTTACTCATTTTACATTAGAAATGGAATCTTAATCTTGTTTCTACCTACTTGTTTTATTGTATCGGAAACAAACTGCATTAAAAAATTTGACCTTAGTTTATTGTTTGATTTGTTTGCTAGCTGTAACGGCTCTGTAAAGAAAAAAGGGAAAAAGCATGATGAACTGACCATTATATGTCGAGCTGGAAATGTGTGTGTGTGTGTGTGTCACTTCATGAATCCTCTTTTCATGCAGCTATGCTTTGATTTTCAGTCGAAAATGCCAGCGTGATGACATCACACGCTCTCGAGCCGGCTCCATTTTACAGTTTAAAGTTGATCAAAGTTCGTCCCGCAGCGTTACTGTCACCATTTCTTCCCTGCCTAATTGCTGACATTCCACATTTACCACAGAAAGGAAAAAATCAGGAGCATGATCCCGTCTCACCCTGGGTGTGCTTCCGTCTCGTGAGATTAAGAGAGTAAATTTAAAAGGTTATGTTCCCTGTGCTCCGGCCTCGAGGCTGAGCTCGTTTCATCATTAGGGATTAGGATTAGGATTGAAAAAGTAAAGCGTGTGCATTAAACAAAGCTTTAATCCAGCAGATTGTGACATAGTGCTTCGAGCTAAATCCTCTTTATCACACACACACACACACACACACACACACACACACAGAGACACACCAAGAGGCAATAACACCTGAAGATGCATCAGATGATCTATACAGATGATGCACACCTGATCATCACACCTACGTGCTTGCCATCTTACCTGGCCTTTGACTGAATCTTTACAAATCTGCAAAGGCAGAAATGTTTAAACTGTTTTTTTTTTTTATGATTTCACCAGAGACATCGCTTGGAGACACGACTACAGCAACTGGCTTTGCTTCAGCCTGCCATTTCTCCCAGGGAAATTCTTGTTCTTTGCCTATTCAGAGGCTCCAGCTGAATTATGGGATAGCGTAGTGTAGCGTAGGGACTCTTAGTACCGGTAAAGGAAACTGTAACGCTACAGGGTAACACAATTGTCTTGTGTCTATACAATTGTGTGTTTTTAACTTTGTGGCAAGAGTTTGGGGAAGAACCACATGTGGGTGTGATGGTCGGGGTGCACATACTTTTGGCTATATAGTATATGAAGCTCATGTGAGCACATACATTAACATGAAGACGCGATGCTGCGCAGAACCCCGTCTGGTTTAGGCCACACCCACCCAAAGAATACAGATATTACTTCCAACATCCAGAGCATGTTTCTTTCTTTCTTTTTTGATGCTTAAAAAAATTGGATCAAATTCATGGCAAATGAAATAAAAATAATGCAGCACAGATCCGTGCACACGGAATTCCGAGAAAGAGAAAAATTCCCAGCCAGAAATCTGTTTTCAATCTGAAATCGAAAGAGCAGAAAGTAGTTCTGTGTCAGCCCAACGGTTTGCTTGGGAAAAAAAAAGACAACCTAGCAACCTAAGTGACGATGGTGTGATTATGATCTGAGTTTGAAAAAATCAAAATAAAAAAAAATCTGAAAATGACGGTGAAGCAGAACAGCATTGTTTTTGGACTGGATGTTCAACTTCAGTCTTAAAACTCCTTCCATTTTCTCAACTTCATCTACACTTCTGTAACTTTCCTCACTTTTCCTGTCTAGGCATATCCAGAGAGCAAAAAATGAAAACATGTAATTATTAAATAAGAACTCCTGCTCGTGCTTTTTTTCCTTCTCAGTTTCACTCAAGTGGATTGTGAAAGATGACGTTCTGCAACAAACAGGCAGTGGAGCAGCGCCTCCCTGAGAGATTGGCCACATGCCCAGACGCGGCCGGCCGGGAATCCGGATACACGGCACCCTCCTTCCTCAGGAGCTGACATGACATTTCACACACTTATATAACACACACACACACACACACACACACACACAAAAAACACACACTACAAGAGGCACATTACTACAGAGACCCTAAAGGGACATGGGCAAAGCTTCCTTTACACTTTCTCCTGAGCATCAGAATGTTTCTGTTAACACGTTTCTGCTGTGAAAAAGTTTTAGCCCCACACACATTAATTTTCACACAATTCCTTTATCCATCCATTATCTATAGCGCTTTATCCGTCTGGGTCGCGGGGAAGCTGGAGCCAATCCCAGCATGTTGGGGCGA
>JAQQZU010023674.1:0-14259 GCA_030068025.1 Parauchenoglanis punctatus | reverse complement strand
ATATAAGGATATATATAAGGATATAAGGACCATAAATTGAATTGAGGACTGGCGACCTGCCCAGGGTGTACCCCACCTCTTGCCCGAAGTTGCTAGGATTGGCTCCAGCTTCCCCGCGACCCAGATGGATAAAACAATATAGATAATGGATGGATGGATGGATATATATGTTTCAAAATAGATTTACATATAGCAAAAACTAACATGTTATCAAATACCAGGAATTAAAATATCCACAGATATTGCAAATTGATATATTTACATCACTGGAGATCTAAACTTATTTACATATAAATGTAATAAATATATGTAAATATTTCCAATAAAAATATATTTACGCATCTAATGCATGTGAAAAATATTAAAAAGCAGCCAAAATTTAACATTTAAATATATCTATTTAAATATATTTAAATATATCTTCGGGAGTAGGTGTAAGACCCCAACCCAGTAAGCCTGATAAAGCTTATAAATGTAGAAACAGTAAAAGAAATAATACCAGGCACTGTTAAGTCAGGAAACAAGCAGATAATAGTGTTATCTTCTGGCTCTCCCTTTTAGTTATGTGCTCATAGCTAGCCTTGCCGGAGATCCTACTTGCACTCAGCACACAATGCACACCGTTCTTTAACCATTACGTGACAATGAGCATACCTAACCAAATGATTTTTTGTCACCCAAATGAGGATGGGTTCCTGTTTGAGTCAGGTTCCTTTCAAAGGTTTCTTCCTCTTGTCTCAGGGAGTTTTTCCATGCTACACTCTCACCACATTAGGGACAAAGCACTTTTACAATACACCCTACCTCATGCACATTATTACTTGTGAAAAACACTCACTGTAATGAACAAATGGCAAATGGTTAGTCAGACCTGATGAAGGGTAATTTTTTTTAATGCAGAGACAGGGAATTTTATCATAAAGGCCACAATGTGAAAGATAGATTTGAAGTGGAAGATAGATTGGGTTTCAGGCTAAAACAATGGTATAGGGTAGCAAATACAATTCCACATGTTTCACTTATGGTTTCTAGTGGGTATGAGGCAAGGGATTTAGAGCCAATGATAATAGCAGAGCAGGTTGAATGGATTCCAACATCCACACCTAATACATTCTTTTCTAGAGACAACACATACATGAAGATAACATCAAGCTTGATAAGTAGAAAAAAAGCATAAAAGGTTAGTGTAGATAGGCCTATTTGGAAAGCAAGTCAGTGGGTGCTAACTAGTGAAGAACTTTTGAAGGTAGTCCCAAAGATGAACTTTGGACATCACACCAAAAGGGAAAGTAAACTCATCAGCTAGTGTGCAGATACAATTGAAACCTGGAGCAATGTTACCTAGACAGCAACAATACCCTTTGAGTCAGCTAGCTAAAGATACAACTAGGCCAACTATTAAGGGATTACTAGAAGCAAGAGTGCTGATAGAAACTAGAAGTCCATTCAATACTCCAATTTTTCCAGTTCATAAACCTGATTCAAACAAATGGTGTCTTGTGCATGACCTAAGAGCCATTAATGCAGCAGTTATATCTGAAGCTCCAGTAGTTCCAGAGCATCATAAATCTTGTATCATAAATCTTTCACTAGTAGTATTGTGACAATACTACTGTATTGTGTACAGCGACTACAGTGATATTCCTGCTAAGAGGAGTATTCCCCAGCCTTGGTAATCCAGACAGATTCAGCTAAGGCAGTGAATTTTGAGAACAGACTGATACATTTAGTGACAATGCTTCAAAATCAGATGCAGGTTGGGGTATGTGCAACGCCCATAGTCACAAACTGGCAATGAATTGTGCAGCAGACATGATGAATTGGGTGAATGTTTTGCAGCTTGCTTTGATGAGTATGAGAAGGCAAACAAACTGCAGTACACATCTAACACTCCATGAATTGCTTACGGGGTGCACCATGCCTGTGTCATTTCAGAGGGCCTTACAAAGGACAATCGGAGAATCTTACAATTGGAGCAGCTTCAGGCAGAATTGCATAATTATGGGAAATGTCTAATATCCCTCAAGTAATAACGTAACTGTTATTACCATGTTATTACATTGTAATACCACAGTTGTAGCATAGCTGTTATTAAATTGTTATTACGTATCTATGTTATGATATTATTGTCATTATTGATATTTTTGATGTATGATGTATTACTACATGGTAATAACTATCACATTACTGTTATTACAATGTTATTACAATGTTATTGATACATGATAATAGCACAAATGTTATTACTGTGTTAATAAAATGTTATTATATTGTAATAACATTATTACATAACTGTTTTCACTTTTTAATTACATAGCTGTTATTAATTTGTTATAACATTGTAAGAACATGGTTATTACATAAGTGTGTTATTCCATTGTAATAATATTACATTACTGTTATTACCATGTTATTACATGATAATAACATAACTATATTATTACTATGTTATTATATTGCAATAACTGTTGCAATACTATGTTATTACATAGCTATGTTATTACAATGTCAGTACTGTGTTATTACATCATAATATCTGTTATTACATAGCAGTGTTGTACTACATTGTAATTACATAGCTATGTTATTACAGTGTTATTTGTTATTTCATTGTAATAACATTATTTAACTGTTTTACTACATTGTTATTACATTATTACATAGCTATGTTATTACAATGTTATTACTGTTATTACATTGTAATAACATTGTTATTACATGAATTTGTTATTACAACACTATCACACAATAATAACATAACTGTTATTACTATGTTATTACATTGCAATAATAATTAGTTATTAAATAGTTATTAAATTATTACATTGTTATTACATAAATGTTATTACAATGTTGTTACTGTGTTATTACATTGCTATAACATTACATAACAATGTTAATGCATTGTAATTGCATTGTCATTAAATAGCTATGTTATTATGTTATTTTATTGTAATAACATTGTTATTACATAAAATTGTTATTACACAGCAATGTTATTACTCTTATTACATTGTAATAACATTATTATACAACTTATTACACAGCAATGTTATTACGCTTATTACATTTTAATAACATTACATAACTTTTATTACATTGATATTACATGATAATAACGTAACTGTTATTACTAGGTTATTATATTGTAATAACTGTTATTACATTGTAATTACATAGCTATGTTATTACACTGTTATTACTGTGTTATTACATCGTAATCACAATTGTGGTATTACATTGTCATTACATTGTAATTATATTGTCATTATATACCTATGTTTTTACTGTTATTACATACACAGTTATTTTACACAGTTATTATTATAACTGTGCTACTACATTCTTATTACATTGTAATAACATTGATATTACATAACTGTGGTATCACATTTATATTACATTGCAATAACATTGTTATTACATGACTGTGTAATTACATTATTACATTGATATTAAATAGCTATGTTTTTACTGTTATCACATTATACCAACGTATTACACAATAATAAGATTACTGTTATTACTATGCTATTACATTGCAATAACATTTTACATAATTGTGTTATTAAATTGTTATTACATTGTTATTACATAAATATGTTATTACAGTGTTGTTAATACATTATTACATTGTTATTGCATAACTGTGTAATTACATTGTAATTATATTGTTATCAAATAGCTATGTTATCACAAAGTTATTACTGTGATATTACATCGTAATATACTGTGATATTACATCATAATGACATTATTGCATAACTGTGTTATTACATTGTATTTCAATGTTATTACATGATAATAGTTTACCTATGTTATTACCATGTTATAAGTATCTTATTATATTGTAAGAACTGTTTTATTACATTGTAATTACATAGCTATGTTATTACAATGTTATGACTGTTTTACTACATTGTAATTACATAACTATGTTATTGCATTGTAAGAACATTTTGTCGTGTGTTATTACATTGTTTTTACGTTAATAATATTACATTATTACTACATTATACATGAATGTGTAATTACATTGTTATTACATGTTGATAACAACTGTTATTATTATGTTATTGCATTGCAATAACATTGTTATTACGTAACTGTGTTATTACATTATTACATTGTTATTACATAGCTATGTTATTGCAATGTTATTACTGTTATTACATTGTAATAACATTGTTATTACATGAATGTTTCACATTGTAATTACATTATCACATGATAATAACAACTGTTATTACTCTGTTATTACTTTGCAATAACATTGTTATTACATAACTATGTTATTAAATTGTAATTATATTGTCATTAAATAGCTATGTTGTTACTGTTATTTCACACCAATGCTTTTACTGTTATTACATTGTAATATCATTATTACATAACTGTTATTACATTGTTATTACAGCGTTATTACATGATAACAACGTAATTATATTACTATGTTTTTACTATGTTATTAAGTAACTGTGTTACTAAATTCTTATTACATTGTAATAACATTGATATAATAGTGTTATCACATTATTACGTTGTATTTGCATAGTTATTACATAACTGTTATTACTATGTTATTACATTGCAATAATATTATTACATACCTGTGTTATTACATTGTTATAACATTGTAATTACAATGCTATTACATAGCTATGTTATTACAATGTTATTGCTGTATTACATCGTAATATCTGTTATTACATAACTGTTACTACATTGTTATTGCATTTTTGTTACATTATGTTATTACAATGTTATTACTGTTATTACATTGTAACATTGTTATTACATAACTGTTACTATGTACTACTGTTACAGAGTTTCTGGTATAGATACTGAGTAGGGACGTATTGGACCCAGCTTTTGGGGTTGATGGGTGGCCACCCAGGGGTAGCCCAATACAATGGGTTCATTGGGTATGTCCCTTAGAAAGAATGAACAGTTCTCGTGGTGATTGTTAAACGTTAGGAGATACAATGGTTCCGTGAGTTGGTCTAATCTGCCCTTACCGAGCGGTCACCCATCTAGAGCAGTGACAATAGCCGATAGTGGCGGCTACAGTCAGGGGTAAGCTAACATGAAACATGAAATCAGCTGTGAAGAAGCCACACAGACTGAAGAAATTACACAGACTGCAAAAACTGCGGAAAAGGTGACACTTTATCCAAAACTATTGAACACTGAGAAAACAGTAGAGATGGAGGTAGATACTGCTTTGCCGTTCATAGCACTGGGAGAAAAGCTGGTTCAAATTCACCTGCCTGAAATCTGAAAAGGTTTGCCTGATCCTAGAAATGCGCATGATTATGTGGATGCTTTGAAACATGCTACTCACTATGCACAAATAACTGGGCCTGACTTTAGGATGATTCTTATGAGATATCTTAGAAATCAATTTTCGGAGGCTGAACTTATTGGTGGTGTGGATAGTTTGCATACAGATAATGATAAGTTGTCCTCCACTAATGGGCCGGCACATAATGGATCATTATTTCTGGGCTCAGCCTGATGATCTCGAGGCATTCAATAAACAGCTGAGTGCCTTCTTGTTAAAACATTATTCAAGTCATCGTAGACTTAACGCATGCTACTAGATGTAAACGAGAACCGGATGAATTTTGCTCTGCTGTTTTGCAATGCTTTACTGCTGCATGGATGGAACGTGCAAGTTTAGTCACAGAGGGTGCGACTTCGGTCGCGTATATTACTACATGCTTGTCTAACATGCGCACAGCTCATGCACAGGCTGTGAGGCTTACTACCCAGGGTCTAATGCAAATGACTGCACAGGAATTCTCGACACGTGTACGAGAAATTGAGGCCGATGGAGCATGTAATCAAATCTTAATGCACAGGTATGAGTAATTCGTTTGCATGTCACCAAAAAAAGGGGACAACAACATTCAAAAAGAAACCTGGTGAATGGCATTGTTGTCACAAATCGGGCCATTGGGCACGTGAATGTCGTAAAAAGAAGGCAGATGAAGAAAGAAAGGATGCTTCACCAACAGCACCTGCACCTAATCCTGCTTCAGCTCCTACTGAGGCACAGGTAACTAAGTTTCCTATTACATGGCCTGCAAATACCTATAATTCCAGTAACTAGGGCTGCCCACAGAGCGGAACGACAAATGAATTATTTCTTAGTTCTGTTTTGACTAAATCTCACTCTGAACTGCCTGTTGTTGAGCTTTTGATTGATAACCAACTTGTGATTGACCTGTTCATCATTAAGTGCTAAGATTTATTCAGGTCCTGTTTCAGCGGCAACTGTATACTCTGATGGGGCTCCAGTAAACTTGTCCAAAGACTCATCCACTATGAGTTCAGTCTGCTGAAGATCCGACAATTTTCCTAACACATCGTTTTGTCATAATTCCATCTTCCCTGTTTAACCTAT
The DNA here is from genome assembly GCA_030068025.1 of Parauchenoglanis punctatus. Classification (NCBI taxonomy): domain Eukaryota; kingdom Metazoa; phylum Chordata; class Actinopteri; order Siluriformes; family Auchenoglanididae; genus Parauchenoglanis; species Parauchenoglanis punctatus. The sequence goes on along the minus strand of JAQQZU010023674.1, from coordinate 7,850 downwards.
TGGGTAGAGATTTGATTTAAACTAGGTCTTTCTATCTCCTTTGAGCAAGGTCGCATGCACATTGATTCACAGACAAATTACAATGTGACGAAATGATTTCGTCAGCACTGGGTGTAACTTGTGAGATACCCAAACATCTAGAGGAGGTGCTGCCTGTTCCCGTGCTCACAGAGCCAGTGCAAGTTCCTGTCTCAGCTAAGTCACAGTGCAAGTTCGTGTCGCAGCTCAACTCTCAGTGCAACTGTCCGAGCCTACTCAACTCTCAGTGCAATTCTCCATGCCTGCGCAACACTCCGAGCCTGCTCCTGTTCTCGTGCAACTCACTGAGCCTGCTCCTGTTCCAGGTTGTCTAGCCAAGCCTGCTTCTATGCCCATGTTCCTGCCTGACATCCTTACCCATGCCATGGCAAAAACTCAGCGTGGGAGATGTTAGAGTTATTACATGACATTGTTACAGAACTGTTAAGATATTATATTGTTATTACATTGTAATAACATAACTGTGTTACAACATTGTAATAACGTTATTATTACATAACTGTGTCACATTCTTATTGCATTGTAAGCACATTGTTATTACATAGCTATGTTATTCAAATGTTATTTATTATTACAAAACAGTGTTACTACATTGTTATTGCATAACTGTAATTACAGTGTTATTACTGTGTTACTAAATTAATTACATTATCATATTACTGTGTTATTACATTGATATTACATAACTATGTTATTACATTGTTAATAAACAACTATGTTATTACAATGTTATTACTGCATTTTTTCATTGTAAAAACATTGTTCTTGAATTACTGGGTTACTACATTATTACATTGTAGTTACATTATTACATAACTGTTATTGCTATGTTATTACTTTGTAAATACATTGTTATTACATAACTGTTATAACATTGTTACTACAATGTTACAAATGTTATTATATTCTAATAGCATTGTCAATACATAACTGTGTTACTATACTGTTATTAAATAACTGTGTTACTACAATGTTATAATATTGTAGTAACATTAATACATAACTGTTATTACTGTTATTACATTGTGATAATGTACATTGTAATAACATTGTTATTACGTAGCTTTGTTACTACAATGTTATTACTTTTATTATATTCTAATAGCATTGTCAATACATAACTGTGTTACTATATTGTTATTAAATAACTGTTACTACAATGTTATTATATTGTAGTAACATTAATACATAACTGTTATTACATTGTGATAACATTGTTAATACATAACTGTGTTATTGCCTTGTTATTACATGATAATAACATCTGTCATTACAATGTAATTACATTGTTATTGCATAGCCATGTTATTACATTGTAATAACGTTGTTATTACATAACTGTGTTACTTCATTGTTATTAAATAAGTGTTATTACAATGATATTACATCGCAATAACATTGTTATTACACAACTGTTATAACATTGTAATAACATTGTTATTAAGTAGCTATGTTACTACAATGTTATTATATTGTAGTAACATTATTAATTCATAACTGTTATTACATTGTGATAACATTGTTAATACATAACCTTGATATTACATGATAATAACATCTGTCATTACAATGTAATTACATTGTTATTACATAGCCATGTTATTACTGTGTTATTACATCATAATAACATTGTTATTACATAACTGTGTTATTACTTTGTTATTAAATAACTGTGTTATTACAATGTTATTACTGTGATATTACATTGCAATAACATTGTTATTACATAAATGTGTTACAGCTCTGCCTAAACCTAGACCCCATATGGGTAAAAGATAAATGCAGCGACGAGGGCACAGCAGGAACACTGCGCCAGAATCCAAGTTCAAGTCCACGCCAGCATTCAAAACCACACTGGGGCAACACCTTTGCCAGAGTCTGTGGCGGATATCATGTCTGACCCCAAGTATAGATTGCCACAAGGGTCAGATGTCATTCCCGTCACAGTCGCTCTCCCAGAGCTCGCGCCCGTCTCAGCTAATGTTGCTCTCACAGAGGACAGGACGTGCACGTATGTTTGCGGAGGAACTTATCGCCATGCAGCAACGGTTTTCCAAAAGGCTTTGGAGAAGCATGTGGCATGCTTTATTATGCCTGTAATAAGGTGGCCACCGCTCCAGAGGCCCTGCACAGGGAACAACCCCAACAAATTTTTATGCTCAGTGCGCCAAAGACCTGCCCTAGCATGCTGACCATGATAAATGCAGCAATGAAGGCACTGCAGGGACGCCGGGCCAGAATCCAAGTTCAAGTCCACGCCGTTATTACATTGCTATGTTATTCCAAAGTTATTACATAACTGTGTTATTACATAATTACATTGTTATTACATTACTGTGTTACTACATTGATATTAAAAAAATGTGTTATTACAATGTTATTACTGTGTTTATACATCGTAATAACATTTTTCTTGCATAACTGTGTTACTACATTACATTGACGTTACATTGTTATTACATAACTGTTATAACTGTTATTAAATAGCTATGTTATTACTGTTATTATATTGTAATAACATTGTTAATACATAACTGTGTTATTACATTATAGTTATGTTGTTAATGCATAACTGTTATTGCTATGTTATTACATTGGAATTAATATATGATATAATTATAATAATTTATAATTATAAAAATTTGTTATTATAATATATAATATAATTATAATATAATATTAATATAATTACATTTTAATAGCATTGTTATTACATAACAGTTATTATATTGTACTAACATTGTTAATACATAACTGTTATTACCTTGTTATTACATGATAATAACATAACTGTCATTACAATGTAATTACATTGTATTTACATTGTAATTCATAGCCATGTTATTACTGTGTTATTTCATCATAATAGCATTGTTATTACATCACTGTGTTACTATATTATTAAATAAATGTGTTATTACAATGTTATTACGGTTATTATATTGTAATAACATTGTTAATACATAACTGTGTTATATGATAACATAACTATGTTATTACAATGTAATTACATTATGACATAGCCATGTTATTACTTTGTTATTACATAGCAATAAACTCCGCCATTGCCGGTAACAAGCCCAGATGAAAAAGGAGGAGTGTTGGGCGTTGGGCTAGCAACCCCACCCCGTAAAACCCCAACCACTACAGAAACGCCAAAAAGAGAAATAGAGACTAACTTCCTGGAAGATGAAGGATGTCCGACAACTCGGAGACACATGATGCTAGATGGTGAAAGCCGAAAGGATGCCGCCAAGCCGACCACCCTTCTTTCAACCAGGAAAACTCTCATCGGCACATGGAATGTCAGGCCCATGTACGTGACAGGCAAGATGGCACAGGTAGTTGCCGAGATGAAAAAGAACAACCTGATCATGCTGGGCATCAGTGTAACCAGATGGACACAAGTCGGACAGAGAAAACTGACGACAGGAGAGCGGTTGCTGTACTCCAGACATGAAGAGAGTAATGCACCCCATATGCAGGAAGTAGGCTTCATGTTGTCCAAACAAGCACACAGGGGAGGCGCACGGCCCCAGAATCATTACAGCATCCTTCAGAACCAAACACAAGAAGATAAAACTCAACGTCATTCAGAGTTATGCTCCAACCAACGACTCTGATGAAGAAGACAAGGACCAGTTCTACAACAGACTGCAGAAAATCCTAGAGACATTTCGAGCCAGAGACATTGTTATCCTTATGGGAGACTTCAATGCCAAAATTGGACCCGACAACACAGGATATGAACAAGTCATGGGGATCCGCGGGCTGGGAGTGTTGAACAATAATGGAGAGTGATATACAGAACTGTGTGTGCTCCACAACCTGGTCATCAGAGGCAGCATCTTTCCTCACAAGTGGATCCACAAAAGTACCTGACTATCACCGGACAGCTTGACAGAGAACCATATTGACCATATCTGCAAGAAGTTTAGAAGATCCCTTCAGGACATTAGAGTTAGAAGAGGAGCAGATGTGGCTTCCGACCACCACCTAGTAGTGGCCAGCATGCAGCTGAAGTTGAAGAAGAACTGGAAGGAAACAACACAGTGTAGAGTGAAGTATGATGTCAGCCATCTAAAGATCTCCAGCATCAGGGAAGAGTTTGGACTTCAGTTCAAGAAAAAGTTTGAGGTGCTACATGAACTGCACAAGGAAGAGGAAGGAAGCAGTGTGCAGGTCAGTTGGCAGGCAGTAAAAGAGACACTGAGAACAGCCTGTCAAGAAGTGGTCGGAATGAAGAAACATCACAAAGAGTGGATCACAGCTGTGACCTTGGGAAAGATAGAAGAGAGGAAACAGAAGAAAGCGGCAGTCAACAACAGCAGGACTAGGGCATCAAAAGCCAAGGCCCAAAAGGAATAGGCAGAAGCCCATAGAGCAGTGAAGAAGAGCATTAGGAAGGACAAGAAAGACTACATAGACGGACTGGCAGCTGAAGCAGAACAGGCAGTGTACAACGGCAACATGAAACAGTATGACAGTATGACACAACTAAGAAACTGGAATCTGAATCTGTGAATCTGGAAAGTACAACAGGCCAGAGCAACCCGTCAAAGACAAGGAGGGAAAGGCCATCACAGGACTAGAGCAGCAGATGAATAGATGGTCTGAACATTTCGAGGAGCTTCTGACCAGCTCAGTACAACCAAACCCTCAAGACATCACACTCCTGTCAGTGCCATGCAAGGTCTTAAACCGGATCCTCCTAGAGAGGATGAAAGATGGCGTTGATCCACAACTACGAGATGAGCAAGCAGGTTTCCGGAAGAACTGATCAAGCATGGACAAGATTGCAACGCTGCGAATCATAGTCGAGCAGTCCTTGGAGTAGAACACACCGTTGTACATTAACTTTGTCGACTATGAGAAGGCATTTGACAGTGTGGATCGAGGGACCCTGTTGAAGCTCCTCCGGCACTACGGCATGCCAGCCAAGGTGATCAACCTGATCAAGAGCTCATACGAGGGAATAAACTGCAGAGTGATCTACGGAGGGCATCTCACCAACAGCTTCCAAGTGAAGACGGGAGTCCGATAGGGATGTTTGTTCTTCTTCCTCGTTGCTATCGACTGGATCATGAAGACATCCACCAGTGAACGCAGGAATGGAATCCAGTGGACCTTGTGGAGCCAATTGGAAGACTTAGACTTTGCCGATGATCTCGCACTTCTCTCCCACAGTCAGCAGAAGATGCAAGAGAAGACCAGTGTGTTAACAGTCACATTATCACAGGTTGGACTCAACATCCACATGGAGAAGACCAAGATTCTTAAGACCAACTCCAGCAGCACCAACCCAGTCACCCTGAATGGAAGTTCCTTGGAGGAGGTACAGTCCTTCACCTACCTGGGCAGCATCATCGACCAGCAGGGTGGAACAGATATAGATGTCAAGGCAAGGATTCTTCATCCAGCTCAAGAACATCTGGGCTTCCAGAGAACTGACCTTGACCACCAAGATCCGTCTGTTCAACGCCAATGTGAAGTCAGTATTGTTGTATGGGGCCGAAACCTGGAGGACAACCAAAACCACCACCAGAAATATTCAGACATTCATCAACACCTGTCTCAGAAAGATTCTCCACATTCGCTGGCCAGACACCATCAGTAACACCAACCTATGGGGAAGGACCTGCCAACCTTCAGTAGAAGCAGAAATCTGGAAGAGAAGATGGGGATGGATAGGGCACACCCTACGCAAACCGCAAACCACCATCACCAGACAGGCTCTCAGATGGAACCCCCAAGGCAAGCGGAAGAGAGGCCGTCCAAGAAACACCTGGGGAAGCGACTGCGAGGCAGACATCACAAGGATGGGCTACACCTGGAGTCAACTAGAAAGAATGGCCCAGGATAGAAACCTCTGGAGAACTTCCTTTGGCGGCCCATACCCCGGAAGGGGTGGAGGGCATAAGTAAGTAACATTGTAGTAACACAGTTATGTAACAACAATGTTAATACATTGTTATTACATAGCTTTTCTATTATAATTATACAATTATATTGCATCATAACATTATTACATAACTGTGTTATTACATTGTTATTGCATAACTGTTATTGCATTGTTATTACCTAACTATATTATTACAATGTTATTAATGTTATTACATTGTAATAACAGTATTATATAACTGTGTTGTTTGATTGTGTAACGTCCAGGCAAGTCGAATTTAGAGCAGAGAAAGAGCAGTCCGTGGTGGGCTGGTACAGAGTAGAAGCCGCAGCACAGGCAGAGAGGGAGCGTGGAGTGAGCGTGATGGAGTAAATCCTTCAGGAGATCAAACACGGAAATGAAACGCACACACACAATAACGTAAATAAAACCGAGCGTTGGAATAGGTGCCAAACCTATTAAACAAACCTCAGCCAGGAACAGCCGATCAGAGGGTCCAGGGTGTCCAGGGTGAAAACGCTTGTAGAAAAGCGTGAGCATAATCCATAACCGAAATCATGAACAAGCAACAAGTAGTCCAGGACCATGTTTATATCCCGTGACCCGGAAGCGGGACTTTGACTCCGGATGTTGCTGTTGGCGCATCCGGTCACGTTGCTGTAGTGACATCGGGAAGCGCGACAGGGGGATGTGTGACTCAAAGGGCCGGCTTCTAACAGCCCAGCCAAATCAGGCCTGGAGTCATAAAATTCCTGAATGAGGGCAGGGCTCAGAATGTCACGGCGAGGAACCCTGGACTGTTCCTCATGGCCGTAGTCCTTTCAATCAAGTAGGAACTAATGTGGAATGTTTAACACTGGGCTGGTGCGGAGGTTCGTATAATAGCCGGCTAGTACGAGGCGGGGTTAATTTGATGGACCACCTTGAACGGACCCACGTAATGAGAACTCAGTTTGCGATTGTCCGTCGTCCCCGGGAGCCCCTTAATGTATACATATACTGGGGCCATGGAGTAGTGCGATGCCCATCAGTTCTGCCCCTTGGCCTGATAGACAGTGAAGTTTCCCATCTTGGGATTCCTTGGTCGGAATGGGCGGTGACCATATAAGGTGACCAGGTTGTCCACAGTATAAACATAGCCCTTCCAGGAAGCCTCGAGATCGTTCGTCCCTGGAAAGATGAGAGCTCCCGATCTGCACGGGTTTGGGGTTGTTCTCAGAGTGGACCGGTGCTCATTGGGGTGGCAGTTCGGTGTGGAATGGAGCTCTGTAAGGTTCCAGAGGTTTCTTGCCTTGTCGTCTTCTCTTGTGCCGTTGTTCATCAATGTCTTGCGCCAGTTGGATAAGTTTATCAAGAGCCGAGCCCCAGTCTCTGTGCACTAACTCATCCTTGATGTTCTCCTGGAGACCATGGTAGAAAGCTGGGACAAGTGAGATGTCAGTCCACCAGCCTCTTCTGAAATCTGGAAGAGGTGACGGGTGGGCATCTTTTGGGGCAAGCTCTGACCAAAAACCTTGCGAACAGCAGTGAGGAACTCTGCGCTGGTGCCTAGGTCAGGGTCTTGTTGGTCCATCATGGCAGTGGCCCAATCCAGTGCTTAGCCTCCAAGCCGGGTTATGACATATGCGACCTTCACTTCTTCGTCAGGGAACTGAGGGGCTTGGAGATGCAGGACCAAAGTCTACTGTGCAATAAGTCCATGAACGGTCTCAGGATCACCTGTGAAAATGGATGGGGGGGCAAGTGCTGTCACGCATGGCCGAGGTGTGGTGGCTATGGCACAGCTGGGTTGATGCGTGGGTGCTGCAGATGCCAATGGAGTGGGAGTCTGAAGCTTCTGAACCTCCCTAGCTAGTGTAGTGATTTCCCATAATTATTATTCATAATAAGACATAATAGTATATATATA
>JAQQZU010023673.1:0-14262 GCA_030068025.1 Parauchenoglanis punctatus | reverse complement strand
CTCTCTCTCTCTCTCTCTCTCCCCCTCTCCCCCCCCCTCCCTCTCTCTCTCTTCTACTCTTTCTCTCTTTTATGTGGTGGCTTTTCTTTATTTTCTTCCCGACCTGATTCTTCTTTCTCTTTACTCTGGCTTTCTTAGTTTCTTTTTACCCAGCACATTCAATCTTTCGCTCTCTCTCTATTTTCCCCCTTCCTTCTTTCCTTCATTCAACAGTGTCACTATCTTTTCTGTTTACCTTGCTTAGTTTCATTCTCTCTATTTTTTCCTTCTACTCAATGTTTTGGTTCTTGCTTTCCTCCCTCCAGTTTTGGATTTGAGTGGCTGGTTCTCTTTTCTGCTGCCGTCAGTTCCGGTACTTTGTGCCCGATGTTGTGTAGGACCGGCGTACGGTCTCGTGTGTAAAACGGCTGCATGTGTCAGTCGAGCTCCGCAACGTCACCTACGTCTGCTCTGCTTTCTAGTCAGCTGTGTGTGTGTGTGTGTGTGTGTGTGTGAGAGAAACTTTCCACTGGAATGTTTTTCATGGCATCAGCTCGCCCCAGCCTCGTTGGCTCCTATAAACATCACTGTGGCGTTGACGTGTCGAGCTGTGCGTGTGCAGCAGGTATGAGGAATGCATTCCCTACCAATCCACAGGTAACACGTAATGCAGGAAAGCACAGGAACAGATAAACCTCAGCTCGGCAAACTGGCACCAAGAGCTGCACTGCGTAAACCTACAAGTCTGGAATTATTGTAGGATTACTGAGGGAGATTTTCAGCTTAAACACAGGGGATTTCCCCCCAAAAACTACTGGCACTTCTTTTTTTTTTTTCTTTCTTTTTTGTTGTTGTTGAAGTCTTTATACCTACAGAACCGTCTTTCTTTGTCTTGTGGGTTTATTTGTGCCACCATTTTGAATGCCTTATTGTGCAGGTGGTGTCTGATTATATAATTTTCGAAGCCATGTAATTCTAAAACTGATCGTTGAGCTCTTCTTTGCCACCTTTACTGTCATCCACTATATGGCACGTCCAAGCCAAAACATCAAGTTTGCCGTTCGGTTTCTGAGTTGAACTGTAAAATGTTTAGCCATTTTGTATAGATTGATGTTTAACACAGTTTTAACGCTTTCCTCTGTCGTCGTGAATGTCGGCATGAGCTGTGTCTCGAATCGAAAACTCTGGCCTTACATTCAAAAGTATTTGCTAATCTAGAAAATCTAGGCGAGGGGATTTAAAATTGCAATGCTACAGGAAAAATATCTGATGGCGAAAATTGCAGCGAAATCTCTGTTCATTATGTCCTGACGAGCAAAGACGAGATGGAGCAGCTGGCTCTGTTCAGACGGACAACCCGGCTCATTTCTCAAGGGAATTTTTACAGCCAAGAGAAATTTCTTTCAGCGAAATCCACTACAGTGCGTTACCGTCCTTGTTTGATGTTCCAGACCATAGTTGGGAAGGGAGGGAATCCAGCTCGCTATGCTTGCTAACACTGTTCCTGGGTTATACGAGGTATACGAGTAACATCTTGATGTGTAAGTAGCAGTCATCACGGTGTACAAAATGGTGTCAAAATTCGATAACTAGCAAAACGGTAACAGAGGCGTGGCTAACTCCACATCACTTCTGCGTAGCAACAGCACCACCAGTCGTGGCACAAAAACAAAACAAACAAACAAAAATCTGGCAATCCCCTTCCCATTTTTTTTTTAATCCCGCCTGTCTTAAAGCTACAGGGCAAATTTTACAAGAAGTATCATGAAACTGTCTGAGAAACTTACGACATGCATCGACTAAAATTAGTTCCACCGACTAAAAAAGCAAAACAAAAAGACTAAAATTAACTACAATTTTCAGTAAGCAACAAGCGCCAAAACAAAGTTAACACTGTTGGTAATCTTGGCTCGTTCGGTTCACGTTACTCCGCAGTGGGATTTGGAACTAAACTGGCTACAACTGAGCTAACGCCATACTTTTCCTCTTCCCCTTGTTCTTCATTGATTCAGCCATCTGGAATGATTGCCGTGCTGCCCGAGTCAGGCTTACTTTAAGTGCTGTTCAGCTGAAGGCCATCGAAACTCGGCCAAGTTCTTGACAGGTTCGTTTAGCCGAGGGATCTCGAGGTGCGTGGATAAATGAGGATTTGGAAATAAAAAAAAGGGAGCGTAGATTTGACTTTAATCATGACGGGAAGATCTAATAATGGCTTTTTGTTTCATTAGAGTCCTCACACATGCTTTGTGCTAATTTGAATTCATTGACCTTTATTTGCAGCACTGGATCATATCAGGGAAACGTGAGACCAAAAGCCCTTTGAGAGAGAAACTCGTCTCGAGTGGCACAAAATTTCCTAAGTGGAATGCAGAGCAGGAGATTAGCCAAGATGGACGTTTTCAAAAAGGCTGCACTTGGTGAGAATTAGCGCCGTCAGATCAAGTGTGAAATAACTTTTATTAGCAGTGTTTATTTGGTCGTCATGGCACCACACGAGACCCGCTCTTTGCCCATTAGCTGTTTTACAATCTTTCCGTGAAGGGTTATTAATCAAACCGCAGCAGTCCCTAATTTGCCAGAATGCACTATTCATAAAATCGTATCAATGTGTCATTTCTTGATTTTGTTCAATTTGCTCTACAATTACAGAATCCATTTAACTTGTTTTTAAAAAGCTCGTAATACATTTAACCAAGAAAATGATTAAGTAGTTATTCCAGCAGAAACGCAGACCTTGAGAGCGGCGCGAGGAGCGAGAGCGCTGAGCTTGATCGTGATGAGCTCCGTCATGCATGTAATCGTGTTCATGTCGATACGGAATCTCAGCCGAAATCAGCTTCCTCACATTCATGTGTCAAAATGTAAAAACTTAGTTTGAAAAAATTATAGTTTTAAATTTCTGTCATCGATATTCCCATGTCTTTTCCACTGTCTCTCTCGCATCCTTTTATTTAAAAAAGGGTTAAAACAAGGACTCTTTATGCAGCATATCAGACTAAGTCCATTTACTTGAGTATAAATTTTTTTTTTTTTTTTTTTTGGGAAACACATGACTAAACCAATGACCATAAATGGCTTCTACACAAATGCTTGCTGCATTTAAAATGTTTATTTTTAAAAATAAAAATTTTAATTGACGAGCTCTCTCCACTTAGTCATATCTGCAGTCCATGTTTAAGTTTTGTTTTTTTTTTTGTTTTTTTGTTTTTTTACAAAAATTCACGGTCCAACCTGAGAAAGCATGTCGAAGGTACGGAAACATTTGTATAATTGCAGAAAGTTGCAGTTTTTATGCTATGGTTGATCCAATAACAGTTTTCTATGGAGTTTCCTGCCAAGCTGCCGGAAACCGTACGAGTCCAAACCGTATGAGACGCGTGCTAATGATTAGGTAGTGAAAACGCAGAATTAACGGCAAGTCCTTTCCGAAATAGTGTCCAAAAAAGTTGGGATTCTGTGTAAAATGCAAATAAAAGCTCAGTGTAGTGATTTGCAAATCGTATAAACCTGTACTTAATTGAGAATAGAATAGACAGATTTTGTTTCATGAAAATATATGCTCATTTTGAATTTGATGCCAGCAACATGAATATCTGCGCACGTGTGATTGAGAAAACCGCCTCCTCCATCATCTCGCCCCGTTTCTGAGTTCCCGCCAATTACCTCCCGCTCATCAAGCCCCTGCGCTGCACCACATATCCTTTGAACCACGAAGATCCTCCATTCCACCCAGGTGGTGGAATGAACTTCCTCTGACTGAACATAAACACTGACTGAGTCACCGACGTTCTTGAAACACCGACTAAAGAGCCACCTCTTCATCATAATAACGCTCCTAATAATTTCCCTGTAACAGTCTTGGTATTATGGTATTCTCAAGCCACTGACTATTTGTACTAGTGCGAGACTTCAATTAGCGTCTGAATCAGGCGATGGAAAAATGAATATAATTTCTATTCTTTAAAAATGCAGTCTTTACGTTCTGTAATTACAGCTCTGTAGAAAGCGTTTCAAACACATGAATTATATTGAAAAGACTTAATCTGTCTGCCTCCGCTAATCAATCTAGCGTTTCAAATCGCACACTTCTGTACTCCTCTACACTGGTACGGAGTTCTAACGCTAACCGTCACAGTCTGAAACGCGTGGCACGAGTACGTCTAGGGCGTGTCCAAATCCACGTTTCCTAGATTAATGGCAGGGAGAAATGCTCGCAGCACCCGGCGGATGGTTCAGAAGGGTTGTGCTTGGGCTCTTGATATTAATTATGGGTGTGTTTTGGGCGAAACATGCAACCAATCAGCATCTTTATGGATTGCTGTTATATTGGTGAATTTGCCAAGTAGTAGGAAGGAATGCTTCTCTGCAGAGGAAGCGTCTACGGCACCAGTATTAAAATAACCGTTCATATTGTGAACTTTTTTTTTCTTGCATGACCGCACCTCATTTACACGCCAGTGGGCGCTCAGATGGCGCAAGTTTCAGCAATGTGGGCACTGGATGGGAAAATGTCAACTGCATCAGTCTTAAACTAGCAGAGACGCTTGTGACCAGGTATAAAATGGAGCCGTAATGTTTACTAGTACAGTTGGGGTTTTAATTTTAAAAAAATCCTCTTGCCTTTCTGTGAAAAGATCTGTTTTACATACCAGCCTTCTGGATTAGTGAATTCTTCTGAATGGAAGAGTTTTGGATTTGAGACTCGGATCATGACAACAGCGGGAAGTTTTGTGAGAGAGACGGTACATGAATCACTAAACGGTTAAATCGCCTTGCAGCGCGACTTAAAATTTACTTACAGAAAAATTCATAATGTCTGTTTTGAGGTTATTTGCCCAAAATGTTTGGGAACCTCTGATATGGTGTATGAAAATAATCAAACTTGTTCTGAATTAAGTGCGTGATTGTAGAACTTTGTAGATCCCCATCATTGTAGATTCCAACAGCTTGACTATGAACTAATGATGGCTGGATATCTGACTCTGACTGAAACCGTGAAAGCTGCTGTAAATCCCCTTTTTTGCTATACATTAAGGGTTATTAGTTATATCAGATCTCTGGCCATAAGGGAATATCAGTAATGCATAATTTAATAAACTATGAGTTTGCATTGCCAAAACAAATATAATACCCAACAGAACCTCTGCTACAACTCTCCAATTATAAAAGTTGCATCAGATAAGCAGGATGTGGTATAATATAAAAAAACCTGCGAGCTAAATTCAAACATATTCACTTATTAGAAGTTTTTGGAAGGGCACGAAAACTGTCGTGCCGAGTGAAACCTCAACGCAGAGCGAAACGTCTATAGGAGGGGTTTCAAATAAAATTTTTCCTTGATTGCCTTGAGCAGTCGTAAAATATAGGTGACAAAGTACTTCTCGGCGCTTTTACAAGTTATGAGGCTAGCTACAATTAGATAAATTAACTAAAAAGAAGAACATTGCTCACGTTTAAATGTTTTTGTTTTTTTTTTTTCCCAGCCCAGTTGGAGCGCCAAATGCAAAAAAGACGTGACGTGCGTCGGGAGTAACACTTGCATCCGCTTTTATTGTACATGAACACAACATTCAACTGGATTTGAACCTTTTGTTGTCTTTTTGTCATAGTGCACTTATTTTAAACACGTACTATATGAAGGAATTATAATTCTTGTAAATGTCAGTCCTGCCCTTCAGGCTTTTCTATGAGACACCGACCGATCAACGGTCTGTTTATGTTCTTTTCTCTCTTGTTTCATCTTGCCACATTTTCATGTATATGTCATTTCCATACACTTGGAAATGTCAGCTCAGGAAATTACAGATGGCGCTTTACTGCGTATTCCCATGACCGCTCTAAAGATGCTAAGTGTCAGAATAATAACCAGTAATGATGTTAAAAATAATGATAATTTCTTATATTTATATGACGCCTTTTCGCAGTCGCTTTAAAATGAGGGGGAAAAGGAAAGACCGAATAGTTGAGCATGATCAGGGGTTGGTGTGAATGGCGAGACGGCATTTCAGACAAAATTCATAGGCGGTGTAACGACGAGAGCAATTTTATTACATGCTAAGGAAAGCTACCGCCTCACTCTCAGCACGAAATTGAAATCGTCCTGGCTTGGCTTGGCTCGGCCAAATGTGTATTTGTTTCCATTTCCCATGTGACTATGGGGCAGAAGATGTTTTCAATTGCGATGAATTTGACAACACTACAGCCGATAGAATCGTAAAACGGAGGTCGTCAAATGGCTGACCGCCATCTGGACACAGGCCCAGCTAAGTATTGAGCCTCCAGGTCACGATGCTAGGTGTGCCTCGGTCCGCTCCACTTCCTTTTCCCCTGTGGGTCCACTGTGAGGGTCGCCATGCTGGATGTAGGTTTGCAGAGGGTGTGGCCAGTCCATCTCCAGCACCTTTGGAGGATCTCTACCTCTACTGTCCATTTCACTGCCACAAGTTTTATTTTCTGATGGTGTCGGTCCATGAAGCCGAAGATTCTTTCTATCTTTTCATGTTTACGGTGGCGGTTCTAAGTTTCAGCTCTGTAGAGAAGCAGAGGCTTTAAAAATCCTGACCTTGATGTTTGTGGCATCCCAGATGTTCCTCAGCTGCTGGAAAGCTGACCTGGCATTGCCTAAGCAACCAAGTATAATCACTTCCGATTTGATCTTTGAAAGCTCTGTAATTTCAGAAAAAAGTGAAATCTACAACCTTAAATGATCCTTCATTTCATCCCTATAGGGAATGCTTAAAGATTTCCTGGTTCTGAGCTGGGAATCATGACAAATTTGTTAGCCGGTGATCAGTTTCTTTGTGTTTGTCCATGTTTCTCTGTACTGTCACGCATTTTTGATATGGAGTAATTCCAAGCCTTGATTTCTTGTTACCCTGATTATTCAGGCTTTCAACTTTTGCCTGTGGTTTCACATGTTTATGGATCTTCCATATTTAACCCTTGTCTACGTGTGACTTGACCTTTGCTATGGATTACGATCAACGTGTTTCGGAAAGCTGCGCGGAGTTTTTGCCTCAGGTCGCCACCACACGTCGCAGTTTCCATACAAGGTAACGAGTAGACCTTTTTTAGAAAGCTGTGAACTCGGTTCTGTTTTGGATTAAACACTTGTGTCCTCCAAGGACATGGCTTCAAAGCTAATTTTGATATGTAGACATGGATGACAAATTAAAGGAAGAACGGTGGCTTTGTTTGGCTTGGGGGATTTATTCCCTTTTGCTATGATGGTTTGGCTCCACTTTTCACCATCGAGCAAAGGGTCACTGCAGACCAATACGAAGTAATTCCCGATCACATTTGTCCTATGATGACGCATTTCATTTCTGGTGGGTGTGGTCTCCTGTAGGAGGACTTCCTGCCCCATGACAGCATATTAGTGCTCAATTGAATGGTTCGATGAGGCTAAATGCTGAGTGTTCAGATCTCAACCCAAGTAAACTCCTATGGGAGATCATGAAACACAAGCTAAGGTAATATCTTTTGGAAGAATGGCAAAGAGTTTATCCCTCCAGTACAGTTCATAGAGATCACAGAATCAATATAAAGGGGTGTTCAGTGTCTTATACTAAGACGCGTTGTTTTCTTTTAAATTGTCACTCATTTGTAGGTTTATTATAGCTACAGACTAGCCTACCGCATGTGCAACATCCCATAATACCGAAATAAGTCGATGAAACGAGGTGATCTGGAGTTGCTGTCCGTGCGGCTGGAAGCAGTCAGGTGACCTGTGGAAGAGCTGTTTACTTTTAATGCTTTGATGAAAGCCCACCTGAAGACTTCCTCTTCGTTAATATCATGCTCACAGGGCTGCGGTTTTTATGTGCCGTCTGATTAACAGCGTTTCTGTCATTAACTCTGAGGCCCAGGCTCTGACTGACTGGAGAGTTTTGGAAGTGTAGTGCACTCTAATTCTTGTTTTGCAGATAACACATGGTGACCTGGTGCAATATGCATGAAGGTAATTAGCCTAGCCAAATAAAGATTGTGTTGTTTTAGATGTGTTGATTAGAAAAGGGAGCCATATCAATGTGTGTAGCAATACCTCATGGAGAAACAAAAAGGTGACTTTTACCACTGGCAAGGGTAATTAAATATCCAGCAGTGGCTGGCTTAGATAAGAAATAACCCCAAATAGCTAATATATGCAGTGCATTATAATGGTGGTTATTATAATTCTGAACATTTAATCATCAAGCCCTTTCTTTCCCTCATCATGGGTGGTCTCCTCCTATTACTCTCGACTTTGTGCTGTTGCACTTAACTTTACCTCTAAAAAAGGCTTTGAAACCTCGAGTGGGTTCTTAATCAAACCTTGTTCTTAGCATTTCTTGAGCACTTCTTTGTACAAATGACCGTTTTTGATTGAACCTTTTAGATTTTGTTTGTTTTGATGGTGCAGAAAGAACATAAAAAGCCCATTCATTTAGCCCAGTGCTTAATCCTGGGCAGGATCTGGAGCCTATCCTGGGAATACTGAGCAGGAAGTGGGAACGCCTCCTGGAATGGATGACCGTCCATCAGAAAACACGTGCATTTACAACAAGGGGCAATTTTAGCATAGTCAGTCCACCTACCTCTATGTTTTTGGGAGGAAACCAGAGAACCCGGAGGAAACCAGAGAACCCGGAGGAAACCAGAGACCCTGAAGCTGTGAGCCGGCAATGCTACCGCATAAACGAACATAAATTCCACTGTAAATGTTACCGTTGAAGAAGCATGGAATGATGGGTTCTTTAGGTGGGATACAAAAACAAGAATTATTTTAACAAATACAAATCCTGGATGTGCCAATCCAGGGTGACCCTTCATGGGTCAAACACACTGGGGTACAGGTCGACAAGCAAAGGACGCAAATGCTATGGGGCAGAAGTCAGTAATGGAAGGCAGTATGAACATGCTGCTGGATGATGCATAAAGACAATGGCAAGACTTCGCAAGTTTATAGCTTGTTTATTTAACTGAGAGTTCTTAATGAGCTCATTAGTAGCTTGTTTATCGAGAGCATAGTAATGACAGGAATGGCTTGGAGCGGGAGTTTGTGCTCTAGATCGAGTTATGGAGTTTGAAGCTGCAGATGTGACGTCATGGTTCTGAATGTGCGGTCCAGTGATCCCTAGGGGTCCAAGAAGCATAGCCAAGGAGTCTTGAGCCATTTATATTCTGGTTATTTATTACAGTAAAGTTATGTTCTTATTAGCCTGATCCTCAATCATTAAACAAGGTCTATAAGTTAAAGCTTAAATCTAATTATTATTATTATAATGTAATCAGAAATTAAAAAGCTTTGGCGCGCTGTGCCTCTAATAAATCACAAATTATTGCAAACACTTATGTGCCTATTATTAATACTCGTATTACGTTCGTTAAATAAATCTGTTCTTGGGTGTCCGCAGATTTATTATTATTATTTTTATGCACTTCCATGTAATTCCTAATTAATAAAAGTTTGAGAGCCCCCTGCTTTAGGGCACTGAGACGCTTCTTTATAATGTCGATTTTATAGCATTTTCTGGCTTTTATTATAAGCAGCATACTTTCAGATTCTTACAACAGAGAGAAGTAATAAAACATGTTGAACTTAAGTTGTTTACTGACTTGTTTATTCAGTTGAAAACTGCAGTATTCAGCGTCTCGTCATGTCTCGGGCCCCTCCGCGAAGCCTGTCTCTCATTTCTCAAGTCTGACAAGTTGTTGTAAAGACACTCATTGCCTCCCACTCTTTATAAAAGAAAAACGCGTTGAAAACTGCTAAATGCGACACCACGTCTGCTCCACAAACATCTTTCTGTTGGTAATTTTGTTTTCAGCCCAGAGTCATTTCCTCGCAGATTCTGTGCTGATTGAATCGAAATTTCAATTACACACCACTCATATTTTCTTTCATATTCTTGCAATATACTTTTGTGTTGGCGTGAACAGCCTTGAATTCCTCTGCTTTTCTCGGAGATACTCGAGTTTACCATTTTGCTAGTTATTATTCCTATTAACCTGCAACTGAAAAGGAAAGTCATGTTTCTGTGGAATGGTAAGAATTAGCACGTTCACCTTAAAATTAAGCTGAGAAGGTTGAAGGCTGGGGTTAGTGTTACAAATTTCATAAAACCACCTATGAATTGTGAGGTATTATGTATGTTGCGTGAGTGTGTTTATCAATTTACTTGGACATTTGCAAGTTTAAGCACTGACGTCATTTGAGAATAACTGTTTGGTCATTAGCAGCTCGAGAATTAAAGGAGCATTAGGCAAGATTTACTCACAATTCGGTCTTAAATGGTTAAGTAGGTAGGTCGAAGACTCCTTTAGCCCACTCCGTTCTTCTCCACTTTCAACTTGAAAATCTGTGAAATTCAGCTCATTGGTATATAAGAGTGGTGAAATGCAGTCCTGTTTTCTTTGTAGTTCGGTCTCATGAGCCTTAAACCTTCACTATTAGCATGTTGGCATCATTAGCATTTTGAAGTACACGATAGGCCATGCAGCTGCTTCTTCACCAGTAATAAATTACTCCATCTTGCAAATCCGCTGCCAGTGTTAATTCTGGGTTTACGGAATTAGTTTTTACGTTTGTCTTGAAGCTCAGGATGGGTTTTTTGCCCACAGGAGAATGATCTGCCTGTGCTGCGCCCTAGCCGAATTCAGCCCTTTTTAGAACAAACGAAGATGAGGCCCAGTGAGTGGGCACTCTGGAATGTGTATAAAATGACTAAGGAGAGGCCCATCGAAACCGAAATAAGCATTCTGGATCATAACACCATTTCCAAATGCGTTTTTTGAGGCACTTAATAAACATCTGCTTAGGCTGAATTAAAAAAAAAAAAAAAAAAAAAATTGACACTTGCACCTTTAAATAATGAACATGACAAAATGTGCAAACCCCTGAAAAGCTCTTTGTGAAATACGACAAACTACCTCCTGTGTTTTATGCAGTGTGAACACGCTAAAATTTTGTATATAAAATTTGCCTGAATTTTGTGCAGCCATGAAATGCACGTTGAAATCGGACCAGTTTCCATGTGAAGGTGTTCGCGAATTCCTTTTTTAATTTGCTAGTCGTGATGTTCCATGCTGACAGGTTTTGGCGGTCGCCTCATAACAAGCCATTACTAACCCTTATTAACACGCTCATTATACTAGATCAAATAATAAGGGTCACACAGTTGGACGTGAAAGCGTCAAAGTGTGAAGTCTTCGTACCATATCACCCCCAGTCCCATACCTTTTCTGTGGTACGTTAAGCAGTTCTGTAACTTGCTTATTTGGATGTGTATGTCCATTGGCTAGAGACACATGAGATGATGTAGTTATTACACACACACAGAGCCTGGACAGCTAATAGCTCTGTAGCACAGTGGCTTTGAGTGCTTTAACGCATAGAGCAACAAATGGCCAAAGCGCGGGTAAAATTGGCCAAATGGACGCAGGACAGATGTGTCTCTCAGTGTATTGGACATGTTTACAGTAGGTGCACAGTGTAGCTGATTTATATTTACACTTTATTTGGAGACTCTGGAAGGTCCAAACAGACCACTTCTTAAAAATGACATGTTATGGCTGTCGCTGAGTGTTTGCGCATTTGTTTTCAGGTTGTCGGTCCAGCCGTCTGAGATTCTGCTTAGAGTGAAATCTCAGGAAAGAGTGGTTGAATGTTTGTTCATAGGATTTGTATGGAATGATCATCATGACCAGCAGATGAACTAGGCGTGTAACTGTTCACCCAGTTCATGATCTGAGTCACGATATTGGGTTTACATTTTGATTTTGCCAAAATATTTTTTGGAAGGGGGGAAAAAAAAGAAAGGTTTACCAAAAGTATTACAAAAACTCTGCAAATGTATATTTCTTTTGTTAAATATATTTTTCATTTTCTTAATAACCAACAATTGTTTTCAAACACTTGTCAAGGTTGGAGCATATTAGCCTATTAGCTAAAATATTAAATTATATATTATATTATATTAAATTATATATTATTATATTAGCCTATTAGCTAAAATATATTAGCCTATTAGCTAAAATATTCCTTTTATTAAAAATGAAGGTAATAAAATTTTCTTAACAATTGAAAATGCTTAAACATAAAACTACCTCCATTTGATTCTCTCTTCTTTAGCCTTCAGCAGTCTTCAAAAAGATGGCTCTAATTTCATGTCGAATCTGTGACGTTAATCGCACAAAAGCTCTTTCCCATGTTTTGATCCGTTTTTGTGGCATTTGAGCTGTATTACTTTTGCCTATGGTGAATACGCCTAGTGTGCTCCTGCTATTGTATGTTTTTCGGCCTTCTGCTCTCTAAATAACGCAATTACAGCAGAGAAAAACTAAGGTGAATCGTTCATCTTTATTTCCCTTGATTTCAATCATTAAAAATGTGTTCATGGTTTATCGACACAAGAAATATTGTTACATTCTTAAGATGAAGAAAAGATGTTAGTTACGCATTCACGTTCAGGAACTGGAGACCCATTTTTGGCTAGTCAGGATTTTTGGCATCTAATCTGTCTAAGATTAGATATCATGATTTCTCAAGAATCAGTGGTCAAATGTGTGGGATTTTTTTAATAATTAATACATTTTTTAGGATTCATAAGTATCATTTTTACCAGCAGATGAACTAATTAGATTTTAGAACTGATCTAAACCGGGTCAAGGTCACACAAAGGTTAATTGTCTGAAACAGTTTTTCCTCAATGTCTTTCTTCACATTTGAAGTCTATTTTAATGCTAGTTCTGGCATACAAATTAGGAGCAAGATGGACTAGATTTCTTGATAGAGGACGCATCCCTGTGGATGCCGTCGTCCTCGAGTTTGACTTGCTCGCTATTCTTTATTTCCATTTTAAATGAAGAGACATTAATCATAGATACAGGACATCTTCCCACATTTTCAGTGTGGTACTTAGAATGTTAAGTACTTGGAACACTAGAATGAGGGAAGTTTAAAAAAAAAAAAAAAAAAAAAAAAAAAAAAGGGGGCCAATGAAATTTTTTATTTTTTCTGCTGTTGACTCCGATAATGAAGTTGCAATTAAAGTATCACATCTCCTTAAATGACAGTATTTAAAAAAACAAACAAAACAAATTGAGAGGTCTGATAGCCATGACAGGAAGTACTTCTCTCACTGTCTACCTGCATTGCTGGCTGTTTTTTTGGAAATCTCGTGTGTGTGTAAAGGAATATTTTTGTCGAAGTTGCAAAACCCGCATCCGATGGGCCCTGAAGGAATCAAAGGCTGCGGAAGTTCCTGCTGTGCATGTTGTCCTGAACATCTGGGAGGATGCTGAGATTCCTCTTCTTTAACGCCTCTAAAGTGCTTGGAAAATTCTGATGCAATATACAGGCAAGGTAAGGTATGAATCTGTTAATGTGCTCAACATGTTTACTAAAATATTCATACAGGACTGAAATCGGTCAATTAATTTGTGTGAATTTCCTGATGCAGTGCTTGTTCGGTCTGAGATTCAAAAGCCCTGTTTACACTTGGTTTTAAAATGCGTCTTGAGCATTCGGGTCACAAATGGACTGCCGAGACACGTCGCCGTTTATCGTGTCTCCCCAAGCTGACCGCTTTTGTTCACATTTCGTTACTGCCTACATCACTTCCACTGGAAGATCAAAGGTCCCCGCGCAAAGTTATATTAAAACGTAAAACCTGCAGCATACCTTCTTTATTTTCTTGCACTCCAACCACGTACATCGGCGCTCCTCTCCATTTTGTTCTAACATGCCACGCTGTTACCAAATCAACCTCCGTGTTCAGCATTAATGACGTATTTTCCTGTCGCGTCCGTGTTGCGGATGCTAATCCGTTTACACTACGGAAGGTACTTGGTTAAATGCATCCCAGATCACCTCAGCAAGTGGTTTGAGTGAATGCGTCTTGGAGGTCGTTTACACTTGTATTTAGTGCTGTCCAGTTGTGATCAGATTGCCCAAGACGCATTTTAATACCAAGTGTAAACTCGGTATGCATCTTTTACCTGAGACGGTGCCTGTTCTGTACCTAATATTAGCTTTTAGTGAATGAAAGATATTTTTAAAGTCACATCAATGGTCCATAAGGTATAATTATGCACCTTAAATTACTTACAATGCAAGTTTTCTTCATGAGACATGGAGTCTAAAGGTACAGATCATGTGTCCTTGATGGTTCCTCCATAGTGATGAGGAAAAGTGCCTTTATTTAGTGTAAAACACTTGCATTACTTACACTACCGGTCAAAAGTTTGGACACCCCTACTCTTTTTCATAGGTTTTTCTTTATTTTTTTTGCTTTCTACGTT
>JAQQZU010023672.1:0-14263 GCA_030068025.1 Parauchenoglanis punctatus | reverse complement strand
AAACCAGGCAGTACAACAGTAGCACTGAGAGCATCACTCACAGAGAGGTTACAGAAAAGAAGGTACATTGGTTTGTGAAGAGCTTTCTCCATTGCTATCATCATGATAATGCCGAGGTTAGATATCATAATGAACAGATAACTCAAGAAAAGAAGAACAAACACTGGATAAGCAGAGTAATGTGTGAGCCGCAGTCCTTCTATCCTCAGAATTTCATATTTGTTTGATCCGTTTTCCATCGCTTTCTAGAAGCCTGTACAAAACAAACAGCTTAATAACGTTCAGTAAATATATAAAGCGACAAAACTATTGAAATTTTACATATAAAGTGATAAATATTTTTCCAAATTACGTGCCACTGTTAGCTACCACTTTAAAAGATATATGACATATCTCACATGGTCTGTACCACTTTTATAATCTATGATACATTTTTTTCCTGGTTACTTTCTCACATAGCAACAGTGACATGATAACAAACAAACTTGATATTATTGGAGGAAAGCTACCCAGGGCAGTTATACACATACAAAGCCTATCAAACTTTTCATAACCTCTGAAATTCAAGCCATTTGTGGGTGTGTTCTTTGATAGTTGTGTGTGAGAATAATGAGTCTTTTGAGTGCATAGACATAAAACATGTCTGTGTCAAATAACTGCCTGAAGCATGGAGATGTCTCAGGTTTATAATATTAAATCATTATCGGAATGATCTAATAATGACTCAATATTCAAAATTTAAGAGGCTTTTACTAAAATTTACACCACAGATGGAATTTTTACATGAAAAGCAACAACCATTTTTATAAAAATGAAATAAATACAATAAAAGCACATACAACCATTACAAAGATTCTTTAATATTGTAATACCCTGCTCCTTGTACCGCACTCAGCGCATGGAGAAATCTCGGCCATGCGCGCAGCGGGTGCGTCATCTCCGTTGCGGAAGCATGCGCTTCCGCATTTGAACGGAGAACACCCGAACTACACGGACTACAGTTCCCATGAGGGCCTGCTCCCAGCCAGTAGGCCAATCAGCGGGGAGCAGGTGGCTCTCATTCATGGACTGATTGTGCCGGGTATTAAAAGACTGCATTTACGCTTCGGCTTCGCGAAGCATTATAGACTTTCCTTTGTGTAGACTCACCGAGCGTTTATATTACCCGTGTTTTGATTATCCGTGTTTGACTCAGTTTGTGTTGTTTGACTACTCTTTTGGATTGCCCCTTCTGACTCTGTTTTGTTAATCGCTCGACCCCTGCTTGGTTTTGACTACTCTCTCTGCATGCCGTTTTTGTACCTCTGCTCCATGTGTATATAGTGTATTATAGTGTCTATAAAAAACTCAAGCTGAGTTTCACCTGCCATCACTTCGCCCAACCAGGAACGCAGCGGGAGAGTCAGAGGATGGCCGTATACACATCACACCATGCTTTCGGCAGCGATATGGTTTGGACACTCCTGCACCGTATGACGGAGTGGAATTCCCGCCGAATGGCTTCTTGCTCCAGTGTAGGCTGCTTTATGAGGATCTGCTGGAGCCAAAACCTGCCGATGACATTTGGGTACATGATCTACTGGTTAACTGGCCCTGCATGTATATACGCTAATAGCCTCATCAGCAAGGCCACCCGTGCCTAAAGAACCAAAAGGAATTCTGAGAAGCTCTCAAGGTATATTATGAGGCAAGCGGTGAGTCCTGGCAGAGGAAACAACCCTAAGAAAAAATTTTTCCCCCCGGATGATTATGCTGAGATGTTCCAGTGAACTAACCCAGATACATGCAGCAATGAGCACCGCTCCAGAGCCCCCTCAAGTGGCAAAAAGGAGGCAACCGCTCCAGAGCTCCCTCCAATGGCTAAAAAGGGAGGCAACCGCTCCAGAGCTCCCTCCAGTGGCAAAAAGGAGGCAACCGCTCCAGAGTTCCCTCCAGTGGCTAAAAAGGGAGGCAACCGCTCCAGAGCTCCCTCCAGCAGCAAAAAGGAGGCAACCATTTCAGAGCTCCCTCCAATGGCTAAGAAGGAGACAATCATTCCAGAGCCCCCTCCAATGGCCAAAAAGGAGGCCGACAGGGAGGCTACTGCTCCGGAACCCATCTCGACGCCCATGTCCAACTCCAGAAGGAGGTCAAAGCGGAAGTCCAAGTCGGAGCCAGATCATAGTGCCACTCCCATTCCAGCCAAGGTCACTCAGGAGGAGAAGGTTCACTTAATGGCCACAGAGACTACCCACTTCATGGCTACAGAGACATGTTCCAGTATGGGCTAAAGCACATGTGCTGGCTCGAGTCGCTAAACTCGTTCCTGTAAACATCATAGAGACTGTGAAAATATTGGAACCTATGCCTGCTCCAACAAAGGCACGACTCACGGAACTTGCTCTAGCAAGAGCACATGTCAGGGAGCCCGCTCCTGCACCCGTTGCTATTATGGTGTTCATGGCCGAATCTGTTCCTAAACAAATCACAGCCTCTATACACTTTCCAAAGAGTGTTTCAGTAAGCACTCAAGTCACTGAGCTGGCTCTCCAGAAGGCAAGAGTCAGAGGGCCTGTTCTGCTCTCTATTGCACCACCTGTTCCTGTGCGAACCCAGGTCACAGAGTCGGTTCGATTGCGGGTGCACATCAGAGAGCCAGTTCCTGTCACAACCGCCGCTCAAGTCAAAGAGCCAGTTCCTGTCATGGACACCGCTCAAGTCAAAGAGCCCGCACCTGTCATGGCTCCAGCCCAAGTCACGCAGCCCACTCCTGTCATGGCTCCAGCCCAAGTCACGCAGCTCACTCCTGTCATGGCTCCAGCCAAAGTCACGGAGTCCGCTCCTGTCAGGGCTCCAGCCCAAGTCACGGAGTCCGCTCCTGTCACGGCTCCAGCCAAAGTCACGGAGTCCGCTCCTATCACAAAGTCTGTTCCGGTTGCTGCTCAAGCTACAGACGCTGCTAAAGTCTCAACGCATCTTGCCATGCCTGCTAAAGTCTCAGCGCATCTCACCGAGCCAGCTCAAGCCTCAACGCGCCTCTCCAAGCCAGCTCAAGCCTCAGTGCGCCTCATCTAGCCAGCCCAAGCCTCAGTGTGCCTCTCCAAGCCTGCGAAGGCCTCAGCGCGCCTCTCCGAGCCTGCGAAGGCCTCAGTGCACCTCTCCGAGCCAGCTCAAGATTCAGCACATCACTCTGAGCCTGTCAAACTAGGCAAAAAAGATTTTAAATGCTCTTGCTAGAGCAACCTTGGCTGGAATGGGAGTGGCACTATGATCTGGCTCCGACTTGGACTTTTGCTTAGACCTCCGTCTGGACCTGGACTTGGGCTTTGAGATGGGTTCCGGAGCAGTAGCTTCCCTGTC
Organism: Parauchenoglanis punctatus; assembly: GCA_030068025.1. Lineage (NCBI taxonomy): Eukaryota > Metazoa > Chordata > Actinopteri > Siluriformes > Auchenoglanididae > Parauchenoglanis > Parauchenoglanis punctatus. The sequence continues at coordinate 10,924 of JAQQZU010023672.1, read as the reverse complement.
GGCCTCCTTTTTTGCCACTGGAGGGGGCTCTGGAGCGGTTGCCTCCCTTTTTAGCCACTGGAGGGAGCTCTGGAGTGGTTGCTTTCTTTTTGCCACTGGAGGGAGCTCTGGAGTGGTTGCTTCCCTTTTTAGCCATTAAAGGGAGCTCTGGAGTGGTTGCCTCCTTTTTGCCACTGGAGGGGGCTCTGGAGCGGTCCTCATTGCCGCATGTATCTGGGTTAGTTTGCTGGAACATCTCAGCGTAATCATCCCCCCCAAAAAAATTTTCTTGGGGTTGTTTCCTCTGCCAGGACTCACCTCTTGCCTCATAATACACTTTGAGAACTTCTCCGAAGTTCCTTTGGTTCTTTAGGCACCGTTGCGCCTTGCTGATGAGGCTCTCAGTGTATATACATGCAGAGCCAGTTAACCAGTAGATCATGATCTGTACCCAAATGTCATCGGAAGGTTTTGGCTCCAGCAGATCCTCATAAAACAGCCTAAACTGGAGCAAGAAGCCATTTGGGGGGAATTCCACTCCGTCATACGGTGCAGGAGTGTCCAAACCATATCGCTGCCAAAAGCATGGTGTGATGTGTATATGGCCATCCTCCGACTCTGCGTTCCTGCTTGGGAGAAGCATTCTGTAATGTTTGCTGGGGTTGGTCGGAACACATGAGCAGGTAGACAGGAGATGGCAGGTGAAACTCAGCTTGAGTTTATTATAGACACTATAATACACTATATACACACGGAGCAGATGTACAAAAACGGCATGCAGAGAGAGTAGTCAAAACCAAGCAGGGGTCGAGCGATTAACAAAACAGAGTCAGAATGGGCAATCCAAAAGAGTAGTCAAACAACACAAACTGAGTCAAACACGGATAATCAAAACACGGGTAATGCTCAGCGAGACTACACAAAGGAAAGTCTATAATGTTTTGCCAAGCCGAAGCGTAAATGCAATCTTTTAATACCCGGCACAATCAGTCCATGAATGAGAGCCACCTGCTCCCCGCTGATTAGTCTACTGGCTGGGAGCAGGCGCTCATGGGAACTGTAGTCCGTGTAGTTTGGGTGTTCTCCATTCAAATGCGGAAGCGCGTGCTTCCGCAACGGAGATGAAGCGCCTGCTGCATGCGTGGCCGAGATTTCTCCACGCGTTGAGTGCAGAACAAGGAGCAGGGTATTACATCTGAAATGTTACACAACATTTTAGACCTTTATGTTGGCAAATGGGACAGTTCTATGTACCTTAGGTAAACTGAGGGGCAGTGCTCCCTAAATAGCCAGAACTGCGAAATTTCTTTTTTGTAAGTCTTGCTGACTCAAACATTACATTTTCAATGATTATTGGTTTGCATTTTCTGGTAGAGAATGGAGTGGCTACTGTCTTTAGCAAGTCATCTTACAGTCTGCCAGACTTTCAGGGGAAGAGACAGGAATTGACATTCACAGAGTATGCCCCTGGCCCTAATGGCGAAATCCAGCTCCAACTGTGTCCCAGTCCTCTGATATCAGAAGAGACTGACAAACACAACAAGAAACTGGGGTGTATAGCAGACGTAGAGGCTAAAGTTCAACCGATGAAGTACTTATTTGCAAGAAGGCATACAGAATATCCATAGTCCAACAACAAGTGATTGATGAAGCCATTGCTGAGGCCCACTGAGTATACATTTGTCACGCCAGAGGGCTAATGGAGATTGTTTGGCTACCATTTGGACTCCAGAACTCCACAGCAACATTCCAACACCTAGTGGACGATGTACTCAAGGACAGTTAAGCAAGGACATGCTTTGTATATCTAGGTAATGTGGTGGTGTACACCTAATATGTATATCACCACATTAGCAACACCTAAAATACCTCTCAGAAATATTCCAATGACTGAAAAGAGCAGGGCTAAGGGCTAAGTGAGTGCAACTTTCACTCACTTTTCTGGGCCATGTTATCTTGGGTGAGGGTGTCAAGACTCATCCTGAGAAGGTGAGAGCTGTCTGTGACCTCCCAATCCCAAAAGAGGTCAGAGGTTCAGAGATTCCTCACTCTAGCACTCTGGTACCATGATTTTTTTCATGATTTTCCATGAGAGTTCCACCCTTGTATTTCCTGAAGCATAATGAGGTTAGTTGAAGTTGGATAGAGTAATGTCAAAGGAAGTTTGAAGACCTCAAAAAAGCACTTTTATCTGCACCAGTGCTGAGACCACAAACTCCAGAAACCTTTAGGAGTACAGACAGATGCAGGTAATACTTACACAGGAAAAAGGCATGGAAGAACCTGTGGTAGTGTATGCTTCAAGGCTGTTCAATGGAGCAGACAAACTTTATTCAGTGTCCAAAAAACAGTGTCTGGTTGTGGTATTGTCAGTGGAGAAGTGGAGGCCATACTAAGAAGCAATGCACTTTGAAATGATGACAGATTATGCTGCACTCACATGGGTCTTCAACCAACCAAACCGGTCATCAAGACTAGGAGGGTCATCATGCTCCTTAGCTATGATTTCAAGGTGGTATATAGGATGCAAAGTACCTCAGTCAAGTACCTGAGTCACCACTAAGCATAACTGAGGTGTGTAAAGTTACAATCTTAAATACTGATCTCATGGTGGATTTGACAAACATAGCCAGTGAACAACAGAGTGATCCTAAGGTTCATGCAATAATTAAAGCAAGACCCAAGATGCCGAATTCTTTGAAAAGAATTCATTATACTGTGGAAAATGGTATCTTGTTTGACAACATACCCAAACCTGACCATAATTAGCATAATGAATATCAGCCCTGCTATAATGCTGTTTCCCCATCAGTTTTGCCTTAATTCTCTTTGATATAGTGTGAACTGTCCCAATGTGATGCTTCTCCACAGCTCTGTTCATTTAACATGTGGCTGTTTGTTGCATTCTACCTTTTTTGTTAAACATGTTTGTGCAGATTACATTTCTTAAAAAAAACACCAAATAAAATAAAAATAATTTTGTTTGCTGTTTACTGTATTTATATTCTGAAGAATACAAGGGTCAAGAATGTTAATGTTACAACTTCATTTCTTAAAAAATTGGGATGCTGCGTAAACAAAAAAAGAATGTGATTTGCAAATCATGTGAACCCATGTTTAATTGAAAATAGAACAAAGACAACATATCAAATGTTGACACAGAGAATTTTATTGCTCATTTTGAATTTGACACTGGCAATACAATTAAAAAAAGTTGGGACAGAGGCAATAAAAGACAGGTTGTGTAAGGTTAAAAAAAACACCTGGTGTAACAGCTCAAACTAATTAGGTTAATTGGCAACTCAGTCAGTAACATGATTGGGAATAAAAAGAGCATCCCAGAGTGGCAGAGTCTCTCAGCAGTAAAAGTGAATGACTGCATGGGCAAGTAATGCGACACTTTAAGAATAATATTCCTCAACCTAAAATTGCAAAACATGTAGGGATTTTATCATCTACGGTATATAATATCCTTAAAAGATTCAGAGAATCAGGAGAAAGCTCTGTTTGGAAGGGACAAGGCCAAAAACCAATATTGGTTGGCCATGATCTTTAGGCCCTCAGGCAGCACTGTGTTAAAAACGGATACAATTCTGTAGTGGAAATCATTGCATGGTATCAGTAGCACATCCAAAAACCATTGTCTCTGAACACAGTTTGTTGCTGCATCCACAAATGCAGATTAAACCTCTACCATGCAAAGAAGAAACCATATATAAACATGAACCAGAAATGCTGCTGCATACAGGCTTTGGTAACATATGCTGCCATCCAGAAATATTTTTCAGGAAGGACTTGATTATTTTATTTCTGTAAGGTGTATGTACAGTGGTGGAGAATGTGGGCAGAAGAGGAGACCCCCATGCCGACGACCATCCACATTGAACCTTGTATAGTGGCACCTCCTCAAGTCTAGCTTGGAGCAGGGCCGCGTTAATCAAGAGTTGGTTCAGGGGCCCCGATTGATGGATCAGGAGCTGGTAATGCTATGGGCGCTCCCTGGAACCGCAATTGCTCTCCCTGCTCTCGGCCAGGATGCGCTCCATCGTCTCACAAAAATGACTCATAATGATAACTTGGAGGCATATCTGGGCACCTTCGAGAGGACGGCACAGAGCGAGGGATGCCCCCGTGCCGAGTGACTGCGCCTTCTCGCTCCGCTCCTCATGTACAAGGCCCAACGTGCTTACCATGTGCTATTTGTAGAAAAAGCCGCCAACTATGCAGTCCTTATGCCAGAGATCCTGGGGCGTGTGGCTTCTCCGTGAGTCAAGCTGCTGCGGCCTTTCACCGCTGGACGTATCGCCACGACCGGGAGCCACGTTCTCAAATAGATAAACTGATGCGGATGATGCAGCGCTGGCTCCAGACGGAAGCTCTGACATCTGAAGAAATCGGCCAGTGGGTCCTGTGGGTCCTATGGGGCCTCCATGGGGATGAGCAATGAGCCGTCAGCATGGCCCACCCCACCACCACCTACGAGTTAGTGGAGGCCATAGAAACAGCCCTATCCATGCTGGAGATGGGATGGACTCGACCACGAACTCCTGCTGCAGAGCTACCATCTCCTTCTCCTCAACCCTACAGGCCCTCACCTCAGCCGACGGTGTCCCCTACAACTAACGAGCGGCCGCTATGTCCATACCGACAGAGCTGGAGAGAGCTGCGGGCCCTAGACCTTGGCACGCCGCCTGTGCCGTGCACCATGACCCCATGTCCACCATGCTGTCCATTCTCGTCTGACTGGAGGGACGTCCCATGACCGCCCTGCAGCAGCATCACCCTAGTGTGGCCTTCAGCACTGCTGGCCACCCCTATCCCCTAGGGTGGGTCCTGATAATGTGTCCATGGGGACATGTGTGAGGTGCGAGTCGTCGAGGCTCACCTAGGGCATCAGAGAGGTGAGTGACCTGTCACTGCTAGACTAATCCCCGATCTCCTGGTTCCTCTTCTCAGAGGTCGATACTGGCCTGGCCTCTAGGAATCATTGCATGGAGAGGAGTCAGAGAGGATGGCCCCCCGATCCAGGAGAAGGAGGATTGCCCATTGCCAAACCCCAGCAGTGCCTGCAGCCACCCTGCAGGCAAAGGATAAAACTATGGCTGCTGAGGCTGGCCCAGAAGGTGAGTCTGCCACCAAAACTAACCCTCTCTTCTGTGTAAGCCAGCAGGTGACCCGGAACCACAGTTTCGGGAAAGAGCAGAAGGCAGTGAGCGGCACTGCTGGAGCCAGGTGCTAAAAATCAACGGCAAGAAGCTGCACCCCGAGGCCAACTCCCCACCTCGTATTTCCATGTCTGCAATGGTTTCCTGTACTACCACTGCCAGAGGCACGGTGAGCTTACGGACCTCCTGGTGGTGCCCTGTTCCAAGACCAACCCCATTCTGCACCTGGCTCATGCCCTCCCTATGGGAGGTCACTTGGGAGCACACAACACTCTCGAGAAGATCCAAGATCGCTTCCACTGGCCGGGAATGGTGGTCAAGGTGCAGAGGTTCTGCCAGGTCTGTGCCGAATGCCAGTGAACTTCAAACTGGTGCCTGCACCTCTCATTCCCCTTCTGATCATCGAGGTCCCATTTGAACGGGTGGGCATGGATTTGGTAGGGCTGCTGCCTAATTCCACTCAAGGCCATGAGTACATCTTGGTTATCGTGGATTAGTTCATTGACTCTGAGGGACATAACTGGGACCTGCTCCCTATGTGTTGTTTCTGGACTTCTGGATGTTGATAGGGAGGCTTGGGAGGCACAGCCATCTCCCTATCACTCCCTGATCGACTATCTCGGTGAAATGCAGGAGTGGATCCAGAAGTTTGGGTCCATCGTCTGGGAGCACATGGCAACAGCCCAGAGGGCGCAGCAATGCGTCCACAACAGTGGGATACTATGGACATTGTGTTACGACCTCACCGGAGCTTTACAGCAGCCTACCTGGATGATGTCATTATGTGTACCATCTCCGTTGGGTTCTCGATGAGCTGTGGCGAGCTGGGCTCATGGCGAACCAGAAAAAGTGCCTCCTGGGGTTGACAGAAGTGCACAGGGGCTGACAGGGGTTTGCTGAAGCCCCAGGAGAAGAATGTGGAAGCCGTCCGGAACTACCCGAGGCCACGGACTAAGAAACAGGTACGTGCCTTCTTGGGACTGGTGGGGTACTACCGACGCTTTGTGCCTGACTTCGTCTCTCTAGCTTCCCCCCTCACAGATCTAACCAGGAAGAGGGAACCAGAGGTGATCCGATGGACTCCAGCTGCAGAGAAGGCCTTCCAGGACATCAAGTCCGTGTTAACCAGCTCCCCTGTGCCGAGGAATCTGGACTTTGACTGACTCTTCCTGGTGCATACTCACACCTCTGAAACAGGACTGGGGTCCGTACCAGCTCAGAAGTTCGATGGTGAGGAGCATCTAATCCTGTACATCAGCCGGAAGCTGAACCCTGCTGAACAGTGGTACACGGCCATTGAAAGGGAAGCCGGAAGCCATCACCATAAAATAGGCCATGGAGTTAAGATACTATCTTACAGGACTACCATTTACCCTGGTTATGGATCATGCCCCCTGCAGTGGCTTTTCAGAAATAAAGACACTAACTAAAATAACTTATAGGCTTCTGTTGTTGCCGGGCTTCTCTTTCAAGTTGCTGCATTGGCCCGGGGCAAAGCACGACAATGCTGATGCTCTCTCCCGTCAATATGACAACGGCTAGGAGCTGGGGGGGACTGTGGCATTTGTGGCTACACTGTCCAGCCATTCCTCAAGAGCAAGTGCTCCTCCCTGTCCGGAATCAACAGGGATGACGTTGCTTGGAAACACCGGCATCCCCAAAGACATGTCACATCGATGGAGGCCGGGCAGCCAAACCCAGCACTTCTGGAGAGAGATGATTATTCTCTCTCCATCCCGTGACGACGGGCTTTAAAAAGGAAGTGGCGACGCACGAGGGTGAGTGAGATGACTCGAAACTAAACGCTGAGATTCTCTCTCGTTTTTTCCCCCCTTACTCTGTGCAGATTCTCAGTAACAGCCGAATGGACTAGACGTGCTGTATGCTTTCCCCCGTGTGACTGCCGTCTTCCTGCTTCGTGACCAGAGGAAATTCCCCTGCACTGAGCACCGCCTACACACTCCCTTTGAGAATCCCTCCACTTAGTTTCGCTTCTTTATTTGATTTTTTTTAGTTATCTGATAAAATTCCCCAATAAAGCACGGATTTATCCATTTTTGCACTGCACTTCCTGTCTCCGGCATGGTCATTATATCGTCTCGGAGTGCACGCTCCCTACATACGTATTACAACATCATGGCTAAAATGTTAAAATGCTAAAATGGCCTTCCTGCTGTCCAGACCTGTTACCCACTGAAAACATTTGGCACATCATGAATTGAAAATTATCACAAAGGCAACCCTGAATTTTTAAGCAGCTGAAATCCTACATCAGGCATCAGACAAGATTTCATTTTCAAAACTCCAGAAACTGGTCTCCTCAGTTCCCAAACGTTAACAGAATATTCTTAAAAGAAAAGTTAATGCAACACAGTGCTAAACATATATTTTCCATAAAAACAATAAACTTTCTCAGTTTCAACATTTTATATGATGTCATTGTTATATGTTCAAATGAATATGGGTTTACATGATTTGCAAATCATTGTATTCTGTTTGTATTTACATTTTACTCAGTGTCCCAACTTTTTTGTAAATGGGGTGGTACCTTTAAAAACTTTGATTTGAATATTAATAATAGATAAGAAAAAAATGTTTATAATAATAATAATAACAACAACAACAACAACAATAATTATAATAATGAAACAATATCCTTGTAGTATGGAAGTGTTATTTGAATTCTTCCTAATATAATGAGACAAATTCCAACAGTAACTGTTACAGTCCAGTTCTCTGACCCAGCTTAGATAAATGTGTGATGTCCTCAGTCTTCAGTTTTGTTTGAAATCACATGTTAATCACTGTTTGAACACTGTGTCTAAACCAATAAAATACAAATAGGAAAATATCTTGTAAAGCATAATTTGCAATGTTGCAATGCAGCTGATCTTGTCACCTGGAATTTAAGTCCATGCCCACCCAAAGAAAAGCATGCATTTAAACAATAAACTATAAGGCAGGTTATTAAAGAATTGGATTTAACAAGAATAAACCTGAGATATTATTTATGTTTTTACAGTTCATTCATCATTTATTATTAATATATTAACCTTATTATTGAAAAAGCACTAGCTCCAAAATATGAGCTGGCACACCCAATAGGTTCTCACATTCTAGACAAGGTGTTGTTCATAATCTATAAATCGAAATTAAATGGCTCAAACTTATTACAACATTCGCTTTTAAAACTAGCGTAACAGTTTTTCCTTATTTAAAAAGGTTGGCAAATGAAATAGATACTCTCTGTCTCAGAAACTATTTTACACACAATTTTTTTACTGACATCCTGCACTTACTCAATCACTGGCCTTTGACAAATATATTAAATATTAAACTAAAGAGTATATTATTAAATTTATTAAATATTAAGTTGTTTAAAGTAGGATATGAGGTACATGATGACAAAGGTCATTGAGATAAGGATGTTAAGATAAATGTAAATTATTTACAATTTACAATTATTTATAATTAAATTTGATCACACCATATTGGATGCTTTGTGAATATATTAATATAAAATAATGGGGTCAAGATAATACTTAATTTCACTTAAACCTACATTTCACTTAATCCCTAAATTTCACACAAAAACAAACGTATTAAGGAATTATTCTGGCATCATCCTGGAATCACTTTCCTTCTCAGGAACATCTGTTCAAGCCCCTGTCTTATTTCTTTGGTTTGTACGCCATATATGACAGGGTTGAGGCTTGTAGGAATAACAAAAATTAAGACGCTGACCACATTTCGAAGTTCCTCATAAGTAGAGAAACGATGCAAAATAATTACAGTAAAGTAACATCCAAATAGAATGAGGTACACAATCAGATGGGTGCTGCATGTTTTTATGGCCTTGCTCTTTAGTGCACTGTTTTGATTTTTTAGACAAACATGTGCAATCTTTAGATAAGTATAACTCATGCATAATATTGAGGTAGTCCAAAGAATGACAGCAAAAAACAAACCAAAGGTCTGATTTAGTAACAGATTCTCACAAGAAAGTTTATAAAGAGAAGAAATGTCACAGAAAGGATTTAATATCATTGAAGTACAATGTGAGAGCCTTATAGTGAGGGCCAATACAATAAGGACTGGGACAATAGCAAGTATCCATGCTATTACAGATAGGATTACAACCATTCTGTTAGTCATTATGGTATGGTATCGTAACGGCTCACATATGGCCACGTACCTGTCAAAAGCCATGACTAATAATATAGTGTGTGCACTTGTACTGAATGTTTGAAACCCAAAGGCTTGAATTACACAAGCGACGTAGCTGATATGCCTGTCAGATTCAGCCAAAATGTCTTTCAGTAAACCAGGCAGTACAACAGTAGCGCTGAGAGCATCACTCACAGAGAGGTTACAGAAAAAAAGGTACATTGGTTTTTGAAGAGCTTTCTCCATTGCGATCATCATGACAATGCCAAGATTAGATACCATAATGAACAGATAGCTCAAGAAAAGAAGAACAAACACTGGATAAGCAGAGTAATGTGTGATCCGCAATCCTTCTATCCTGAGAATTTCATATTTGTATGATCCGTTTTCCATCGTCTTCTACAAGCCTGTACAAAACAAACAGCTTAATAACTTATTCAGTCTTAGAAATAATAGTAATATAAAGCAACTGTTGAAGTTTTACAGTGAGAAGTGAGATAAATCCATTTTTCCATGTTAATCAGTTAAAATATATAAATGTTTCTGTTTGGCACCATGTTAAAAAAATGGCTTTCCTCAGTTCAGGAATCTGCAGTAGCTCTCACATGGACTGTACCACTTTTATAATCTGTGATACATTCTTTTTCCGGGTTACCTTCTGACATAGCAACAGCAACTTGATAATTAACAAGCTTGATATTATTATTCAAGCCATTTGTGGGTGTGTGCTTTGAGAATTGTGTGTGAGAATAATGAGTCTTTTGACTGCATAGACATAAAAGATTCCTGTAATTTTTATAAAATATATGATATATTTTTTTCCAAACAATTGCCTGAAGATGTCTCAGACTTATTATTTGCCTTTACTAAAATTTACACCACACATGGAATTTTTACACTGTTCTCAGCTATAGCAAGGAATCATCATTATAAACATCCTTTATTTAACTTGGTAAAAAATTAATCTCTATTTTTCAAAAGTGACCTGATCAAGAAGAGCAGCAACCATTGTTATAACAATAAAATAATAACAATACAAGCAGATACAAGAATTACAAAGATACCCCCCTCTTTGCAGGACCATTGGAACTTTATTTTACTTTAATCGTATTTGTGGATGTGGTGTTCTTTGCATTTAATAAGTGGTGAGGGGATGTCATAGAGTTGAAACAATTGACAAGACAAGACAAGATAAAACAATACAAGACGTGACACTGACATGGTAGTCATCAGGAGGGTGTAACGGAGTGTATGGGAATGCACGAAATAATTATTGTATTTATACATAAAACCTAAATTGTTTTCTGAGAATGTTGTGTATGAGTATGCGATTTATTTGCATATGGTTGTGAGCGCTATGCTTCAGATGTGTGGCAAGGCTTGGTAATGTTGTTTGTTTTGGGGACTGTATTGTAAGCTATTGCATAGTGGTTTATGTAGGTGATGAATGGAGTTAAATTTAGTATTTTTATTTTTGACTGAGGCAGAGAACTTTTCAATTGTTATTTATCGATTTTTAGGTTTTTCCAATGCGTGATATTCCATCCATCCATCCATTATCTATACCGCTTTATCCATCTGGGTCGCGGGGAAGCTGGAGCCAATCCCAGCAT
>JAQQZU010023671.1:0-14270 GCA_030068025.1 Parauchenoglanis punctatus | reverse complement strand
TGAATGTCCTTGAGTGGCCCAGCCAGAGCCCAGACTTGAATCCGATTGAACATCTCTGGAGAGATCTTAAAATGGCTCACTTGTATGTTCACTTATTTTGATGGCATAGAAGACAAATTTCTCTCAGGCCTTGTTTATGAATTTCTTTCATGGACCCATTAGAAGTGTTCATCTTTTTGAACGAGACAGCATTTCTCCAGGACCAAGGTGCTACATATAAGACAACACAGAAGTACAAAAGTGCAAGTGTGCAACAGAAGACAACATAAAGTGCATGTGTGCAAACATGTGCAAACATGGCAGAGACAAGCCAGTGCAGCGCTAATCCAAATCTAATGTGCAAAACTTGTAGAGGTAGATGAATGTACATTTGTTTGTGTGTGTGTGTGTGTGTGTGTGTATGTCAGTCCAGTCCCTGAGTGTTCAGGAGTCTTATTGCTTGTGGGAAGAATCTATTACTATTAGTCTGGAAGTGAGGGCCCGAATGCTTCGGTACTTCTTGCCAGATGGCAGGATGGTGAAGAGTGTGTGTGAGAAGTGTGTGGGATCTTCCACAATGCTGCTGGCTTTGCAGATGCAGCATGTGTGGTGAATGTCAGTGATAGAGGGAAGAGAGACTCCGATGATCTTCTCAGCTGTTCTCACTATCCGCTGTAGGGTCTTGTGGTCCGATACGGTGCAGTTTCCATACCAGACAGTGATGAAGCTGCTCATAATGCTCTCACTAGTCCCTCTGTAGAATGTGGTGAGGATGGGAGGTGGGAGATGGGCTTTCCTCAGCCTTTGCAGGAAGTAGAGCCGCTGCTGGGCTTTCTTGGCTATGGAGCTGATGTTGAGGGACCAGGGGAGGTTCTCCGCCAGGTGAACACAAAGGAATTTGGTGCTCTTGACAATCTCCACAGAGGACCCGTCGTTGTTGAGAGGAGAGTGGTCGCTCCATGCTCTTCTGAAGTCAACAATCAGCTCTTTGGTTTTGTCCAAGTTCATAGACAGGTTGTTGACTTTGCACCAGTCCGTTGACTGAGGTCTTCCTCAGTCAGGAAGTCCAGGATCCAGATTCAGAGAGAGGTGTTCAGGCCCAGCAGTCTCAGGTTCCCAATCAGGTACTGAGGAATGATTGTTCTGAATGCTGAACTGAAGTCTACGAACAGCATTCGTACATAGGTGTCCTGGTTGTCTATATGTGTGAGGGCCAGATGTAGGGTGGTGGCAATGGCATTGTATGTGGACAGGTTGGGGCGAACTTCAGGTGGTCCAGTGAGGGAGGCAGCAGGGTCTTGATGTGCCTCATGATGAGCCTCTCAAAGCACTTCATCATGATGGGTGTTAGTGCAATGGAACAATAGTCATTGTGGCAGGACACTAAAGACTTCTTTGGCACAGGAACGATGGTGCTGGCTTTGAAGCACTTCAGGACAACAGCAGTGCTCAGGGAGATATTGAAGATGTCAGTGAAAACATTTGCCAGTTGGTCTGCACATTCTCTGAGCACTCTCCTACGGATGTTGTCTGGTCCAGCAGCCTTCCGTGGGTTAACTCTGCAAAGAGTTTTCCTCACATCAGCAGTGGTCTGATGCAGCACCTGGTCACTGTGAAAAGGGGTGGTCTTCCTTGCTGTTATACCATACCATGCAAAAAAGTTGTTCAGCATGTCTGGTATGGAGGCATCACTGTCACAAGCAGTTGTAGTTGTCGTGTAGTCAGTGATGGCCTGGATGCCCCGCCACATGTGCAGCATGTCGCTAACTGTCTTGAAAGTGGCTGTAGTTTCGCTGGCCGTGTGCGTGCTCTGCTCTGATGGCCCGAGACAGTTTGGCCCCCAATGTTCTTAGGGCCGCCTTGTCACCTGCTCTGAAGGCAGAGTCATGGGTCCTCAGCAGCTCATGCATACACTCCGACAATGAGCATGGTGGTGAATTCCCGAGGTAAATATAATGGCCTGCATCTAACAGTCACAAACTCCACAAGCGATAAGCAGTAATTAGAAACTAGCACAGAGTTCTTGCACCATTCCGTGTTGATGTAAACACACAAACCACCACCACGAGTCTTACCGCACAGAGCTGCTTTCCTGTCGGCACAAAACGCAGTGAGCCCGGCTAGCTGAATAGTGGCGTCCGGAACTCTGTCGCTGAGCCATGTCTCTGTGAAAACAAAGACGCAGCATTCTCTAAACTCGCACTAGGTAGTCCGCTGAAGTCTGATGTAGTCCAGTTTATTGTCCAGGGAACAGACATTGGACAGCAGAATAGACGGGAGAGCCGGCCGGCAAGGATTAGCTCTTAGCCTAGCACGGACCCCCCCGCCTGCTGCACTTCCGCTTACTCGCACACCGCTTACGGCGAACCCTCCCTCGGCCGCTGGCATCAGGCGACGCCGAGGACTGGAGGCCTGGTTTCCGCAGCAACCCGAGGACGTGTAGCGTTTCCAATAGATCATCCTGAAGGTCAGTTTTTGAACACCATTTGTTTTGGTGTTCATACTGGTGTCAGAGTCGTGCCAAGAAACAAAATAGCACAAGATAGCACCATTTCAGATCCGGAGTGGCCGCTGCGTGCTACTACCGCGCCGCCATCTTGGATCATCTTAAATCATCATTTTAAATGATAATTTTAAATGATTTTCCAACACTTTTGATTCTTTCATAATTTAGCTACCTGGATGAAGCCTGTGTTGTTTCTCTTAGGTTCAACTATCAGAGGGAGTCTGCTCTCCAGAAGTACCACAGAATTTTTTTTCCAGGATACTCAGGAGCATGATTTAATCTCTATTTTGTTGTTTTCATTTTGTTTTGACTAACTACAGTTATTATTTGGTCCTGTATGGGTCCTAAATTATTCCACAGCACTGGTGAATCCAAAATTTTCATTGATCAGAAGATGATTAATGTTTTATTTCTAACAGCATGGCTTGGACAGTAGTTCTGACTGCAAGGTTTAAATTAATGTGCTCATTCTGATACATTATCATTTCTATATTAACAGTTTACACATGGACTTGTTTGACAGCTTACACATGGACATGTGGGTAAATGCTCTACATAAATTAATTTAAAGCATGCAGTCATGGTTATGGTAAAGTTTCCTGTAAGAAGATCTTTACTCAACAGTGTCACAGTTTTGTAATAGTCAGAGGCAACTCTCTGAATGTCTTAGAGACAGAGGTTTTTGTGGCTTCTCGGTAACATGACAAGCTGTATTTTCTGTCTTCAAGAGAAAAAAAAAGAGACTGGTGGGGGAATAACTGTTTATAATGTAAGTGATAAAAGGAACTTGTTTCACAGCGTTCCACAGGATTACGCATAACTGTAAATAAATAAATACAAACTATGATGTATCATTCTTTAGTTAATAATATACTTTTTGGCAAATTGCGCTGGTTTAAGCATTATATAACCCTCACTGGGATACTTTTATTGGAAATCCACATTGTGTCTGGTCACATAAATCACCCTGTTTTATCCATTATATATCTCAACTTTTACAGCTGTATGCTATATGTTGGTGAAATATAGTTATAGTTACAAATAACATCATCCAGTAAGTCAGTTATTTGTTAGTTGTGTAGGATTTGTAGGATTTCATCCTATAATATGTGCTGCTTATCATATAGTTATCTTTAACATTGCCTCTGGCAAAATTGCTATAACTGTTCCTCTGGCAATTTTAGATTTCCTCAGCCTCCTCTTCCATCCATCACAAAGACGAAGGTAATAACTGATGTCTTTCCATTGAGACACAGAAAATAAATGCTTTGCTTTAAAGATGAAACATGTGTCTTACCTCTAGCTTCCATTAAAGCAGTCTTCACTATCTCACTTTTTTCCCCCACAGCATCAAATTTCTTTCAGACCTGCCAAACGTTTGCTAATTCACAAAATCAATACTGTTTTCATAAATAATGCAGGGAACAGCCACACACCGAGTGACTGTGGTGGGGTTTGTTTGCATGAACACAAGGTGATGAGTTTTACTTGTCTAAATACCACTCTCTCTCTCTCTCACACACACACACATACACAAAGAGAGAGAGACACACACTCACACACACACAAGCAACATCCATCCATTATCTATAGCTACCGCTTATCCATTAAGGATCGAGGGGAAGCTGGAGCCAATGAGAAGTAACTTTTGGCTGTGGGAGGAAACCCAGGCAGGCACAGGCGGAACATGCAAACTCTGCACAGAAAAGATCCATATCTCCCCACCATGTCAGCAATAACAGCAACTATGTTAACAAACATAACACGGAGAAATCCAAAATATATCATGTGTTTAAAAAGGATAGTTAACAAATAGATACTCAAAGTGTATTTTTCTCTACTTTCCACTTGAGTTAGTTAAATCAAAGTACTTGCCATTAATGTGTCCCTCAAATGAATAAATGTAAATGAACACTCAAAAAAGAATGTGCAGTGAGTCCTTAAGTGTACTCCTTAAGCCTGTATGGTCCTTAATGGACTGAAAAAAAGGGAGTAGTTAGATATTCAGAGTGCCAGGGAATTTTAGGAGTTTCTTTCTGTATCATTTTTATTCTCAGCAGTCAAACACCAGCAGTAATTGGTCAATAATTTTATGTAAAATCCCCACTATAAAACAGCTTCTCAAGCTCAAAATATTGGAGTAGCATCTTAAACAGGATAAATGTATGACATTGTGACCACCCTGGAGACAGGACACTTCATCCATGTGGAGGATACATCGGAGTAGACACCACTGCCATATCTACCCAACCATTACAGACAGTTAAAGCTGTAGAGATGGGGGCACATACCTCTGAATTTGTATCCTTGACCCTAACATAAATCTTTAAATCTTTAGACATAAGACTTTGTTGGAAAAACAACTCACTCACTGACAGCAGAGCTTCTCTCCATTGCCTGTAAGAGACACAGATGGAGAGAGGTATGCTTCAAATTTGAAAATCAATCTTAACTGGAACTTTCAAAATTATGATTGATTATAATTCACATTCTGTAGACTCTCATACATCTTTATTAAAAGAGGTGCAAAAAAGAAAAACAATTATACCCAGGGTATCTATAATTAGTTTTATTTGTAAAACAAGCACAACAATTTGCTGATTATGAAGCAACACATGTGGTTATTAATAATAACTAACGCATACTGATTAAAACTTTTACAAATGTTTATTTTGAGCTTTAAGAAGCAAATAACAATACCCAAACCGACCTGTTATATGTGTCAATATATATACCTACATACATATATGGTCAGCATTTACAGTGCAATTGAAGCATCTGCTCTGCTTAAAACCAACATTACGCAGTTAGGTAAACATGCCTGTATAATCCCCACATTGCAAAATTGATTTTTTCATCAAGTTGCTAGGATCATGCATTTTTAATAATGTGCTTTCGTTACTGTATCAAAGAATTATGTATGAGGCAAAAATAAATGGTCGACTAAATGGATTTCTGTATGTCCATTACCCAGGTCCTGATTTGTACTCATTTTACCAATCTGAACCACATTGTTAATAATTTATGCTGTTCACCCAAATCAGGTTTCATGTAATTATTGCAATATAATATGTATCATCCCTGGAATTTTGCTTATTGTTATCATACATGCTTATTTGACCTGCTTACTGAGTTGCTTGCTTAAAAAGTGCTCTGTGCCATGTATTGAGGCTAGGCTAGTAGATCTGGTTGGATAGTTGGCAATAGACATTACTCAGCACTGACAGATGGGAAACATGTGATTTATGCTTGTGGCTGAAAGAAGGCAGGAACACCAGGGCTATGTGACTGAGATTTCAAAGAGCTGGCATTAATCTGCTTCCCCATGCCGTATGGGCCAAGGAACGAGTTCAAGGTGGAAAGAGTGGGGAGTACACAGGAGGAAACACCATGAAACTTTTTTGGAGTTCTTGAATGTTGTGGGTCTCGCTTCAGAGACATTACAGGCAGATATGAACATTACAGTGTCTAAGTTCATATTTGGCATTTTAGTAAAAGTACCATTCTGAATTTTATATTAGATTTGAAATTTGGTATATAATTTATTTCAATTGAGTTATTGAAATAAAAACTAGCATAAAAGGCTTAGCTTGGCATAAAAGGCTTAGACTGTGACCTTGTGTGGAAACTAGGCAACTAATACACTGCAATTTTTGTGAGTGGGGGGGGTTCATAAATGGGCAGATTAAAAATCGTCTATTATTGAGGACTGCACTTTGTTTTAATTGGGTCTCCTTAATGATGAAACCCAGGTAAGGACTGATGTTATTTTTGTCTCTTCAATGGCTGAGCTCATTAGAGTCAAAAATGCCATTTAGAGAAAGCGAGCGAGAGAGTGAACGAGAGAGAGAGAAAGAGAGAGAGAAGCTACCAAAGCATAGATGGCAAAAGGAAACTTATTAGCAAGTCCTGTATTCAAAATACGTTATAAACGCTATTCTATCTCATATAGCATAAATATTAGCAGACGTATTAATAAATGGTCAGTAGCATAACTGAATGACTTAATTATGTCAAGTTCCATAGCACATCATATCTGTTTATAAGACTGTAATGCACTGCAAAACAGATTTTAATATCTCTACAGCAAAATTTATAACACACTTTTGATTTCATAAATTGCGCTTGAGTATGATTAAAAGTGCAAATAACACAGCGATATGCCATGTCATTGAGTGAAGTGAGCCTTTTTTTTAATGTCTTTTAACTTGCATTTAGATTTCTAAGACTTATATTGTATGTACAGTGTTGTTAATGAACATTTGCAGTCCCAAAACTGATGTAAAACATGCTGATATTTAATCATGTGTGTGTGTTTCTCATTAACTTCAAGAGAGAGATAAAAAAAGAGAGGCTGATCAAATAATGAAGGTTGATGTATAAAATACACTTATAACACAACAGGAACTAACTTGTTATGCTGATGTACCACAACATTAAATATAACTTGATTATTTTCCTATGACAGTATGCACTTTTACATCATGTTTTATTCCTTCATATAGACATTCTTTGTGAAATGCTATGCATACACCTATGACTATTTACAAGCAACCACAACAGTTTGTTTTACACAATATAAAGTACCATTTATGCTGTATAGCATCCTGTATAACCATGTGCCTTCCATATAATTCCTTCATAACCTTCAGTGACACAGGTATGAAGAGCATGTCATGCAATATCCATATAATTATGTCCAAGGATCTATTTCCAGGTAAGCACATATTGCAAACAATAAGGAATATGAATGCCCAGAAACTGCACCATCATGAAAAGGAAAGCCAACAGCCAACTTGTGGTGGCTCAGTGGTTAAGGCTTTGAGTTACAGATCCGAAGGTTGTATGTACAGATCAGAAGGTTGTATATACAGATCATAGTACCATCAAGTTGTTGTGGTTGGGCAAGACCCTTAACTCTGAGTTCAGTTGTATCCTACATCTGAAAATTGAGCAAGTATACTGAGATAAATGGTATTTTATGAATTAATAAGATATCACAACACGTTACTGCAAATATGAACATTTCAACATTTGAAATATCAACATATACAGCAATTCTTTAGTGTTCTTTCTACTAAGCCTGTTTGGTATTGTCTGAATTCTTTGATGCACTTTTAAAGAAACTTTAACTGTTCCTAGACAAGGGGGTAAAATTAAAAACATCTCTTTATACATAATAATGTTTTGCAATCCCATGAATGAACACAGTATTCATTCATCTAAAATAGGTTTCCAACCCCATTAATATGATATGCAGCACAACAGACTATGTTCATAGCAGTTGTGAAAGGTTACCTTAGTTCCTCAATCGCATATCCCACCAATTTGAAATGTTGTGTATGTGACAGGACGAGATTCGGCAGAGTGTTATCTTGTCACTTTCCTTTAAATCTTTTCTCTCCTTGACCTGCTCCAAAAAGTACTGAGAAACAAGAGTAAGAATAAGATATTACATTTTGAATGGTATTTAATGACAAAACCTTGAGGCCTATATTGATAAACTGTTGTCTGACATTGATGGATGGAGGTGTTGGATGGACTGACATGCAGGTCTATATTATACTGTTTTTTCTCCTGCATTTAAAAGATAATGCAGCCTTTCATAGCAATAAGGTCACTAACCTTCTCAAGAGAGGGTGGAAAAAGAACATATATGTGTATTTAGTAAATATAAATTAAAATAAACATGCAAACATTTAGCATTTACTGTAACATATTAGAATCATTCAGAATTTAAACAAATTACATGATTTTTTTAAAAAAAAGATAAAGTAATTATTTACAACTTGATTTATAATGACATACTACACTTCATGTGTAATGGAACATTTACACTGTAATTATAAGTACACACATATACATAATTTATTAACATTTGTTAATAGTCAAATTCTAAATAAGCAATTTGTTCATAGCTATTAATAGAAAATTAATGAAAATTTTTTTTGTATGTTTAATTGTTTTAAATTTAGTGTTAAACAACAGATTTGTTATATAATATTTAAGTCTGGCTGCAGGTGTACACCTTTATATAGAAAACACTTCATATTTTAATTTCATTCATATCTACATTTACTATATGTATTTTTGTAGCACATACGTATGTTACTTTCATATTATATTAGGTCCACATCTGTCATGCGACCCAGACCAGGTAGGATGCAATTGCAGTTGACACTTTATTAAAACAAAGTAGGCAGAGGTACAAAATCAGCAGGCAGAGGGTAATACGTAAATGGGCAAAAGGTCAAACGATCAGCGTACCACATAAACTGGGAAAATCAAACTCGGGAAGTCAAAACACGGAAAAAGGTCAGAATCGGTAAATCACTCAGAAAATAAAGGCTTGGCAATAGTAGTCACACAAAGGAGCTGAGCTAATGCTTCGTAAAGAAGTAAGTGTGTAAGAGTCCTTATATTCTCTGTGTGATTGCATGCAACTGCTCCTACTCAGAAGTCAGGTGACCTTGAGCACAGGAGGTGCTGCGCCATATTATTTGTAGGCTGTGTGTCTTGGGATGTGTAGTCCATTTCTGTAACAGAGTGTTCATTAATGCCAATGTCCATTTCTGAGTCGGATGGTGAGGCGTTGTGACTAGTTTGCCTCGGCGCTGAGTTGGAACATTGGTGCGTTCGGGTGGGCAGGAGGAAGGCACATGATATGGTTGTGTGTTCTGTATTTCAATGTCAAAGTCCCATACAATAGAGTTAACTCAACATGATGGAGGTAGTATAGTGACCTGTTGGTAAGTTAGACTCCTCACCGGATGCATATGTGATAAGGCATCAGCTTTAGTGTTCTTAGAACCTGGTCGGTAAGACATGGTGAATTCAAATTGGGCGAAGAATAGAGCCCATCTGGCTTGTCGTGGGTTCAATCTCCTTGCTTTGCGTAGATATTCAAGGTTCTTGTGGTCCGTGTAAACTACAAAGGGGTGCTTGGCTCCCTCTAGCTAGTGTCTCCTTCCTTCTAGTGCTAGTTTGACTGCCAGGAGTTTCCGGGCACCCACATCATAATTTGTTCGGTTGTGGTGAGTTTGCGTGAAAAGAATGCCGCTGGATGAAGCTTTGGTCGTTCTCCGAACCGCTGTGAAAGTACGGCTCCCGCCCCTGTTTCGGAGGCATCCACTTCAATGGTGAATGGGTTTTCGGGGTCTTGGTGTTTGAGAATGGGGGCTGAAGTAAAAGCCTGTTTAAGTGAGGTGAAGGCTTTTTCAGCAGCTGGGTTCCAGTTGACCTTCTTTGCTCCCTTCTTAAGTAAGGCAGTGAGAGGGGTCGCAATCGTGCTGTAGTTCCTAATAAAGTTCCGATAGAAATTAGCAAATCCAAGGAACCTCTGTAATTCCTTTACTGTTCTAGGAGTGGGCCAGCTCTGTACTGCTGTAACTTTGTTTGAGTCCATTGTGACCCCTTCTGGGCTGATGATGTAGCCCAGGAATGCTACCTTGGTCACGTGAAACTCACACTTCTCACCCTTGACGTAGAGTAGGTTCTCACATAATTTGTTCAGTACTTGTTTGACGTGCTGCTTGTGTTCTTCAAGGGAAGTAGAGTAGATCAAAATGTCATCGATGTACGCTATTACGAATTTTCCCAGCATTTCTCGTAGCACATCATTGATGATGGACTGGAAGACTGACAGATTGCAATATAGTCCAGACAACATCTGTCTTACTACCTCCAGTACACCATTCTAAAACTTTCTGTACCATGTATGTATGTTTTTGGACAAATGCAAGAAGCAGAGCAGGAAAACATCTCACTGCCATTGCCTTAGTATTGTGTATGTGATGAATACAAACTGGAACTTGAACTTGTCTAAACAATAAGGAAATGCCAATTCCATTAAATGTGTTCATAATAACTTTAGTGTTTATCATTTTATAAATGTATTCAAGCAGCTATCAACAGGAATCAGAATTTATGTGAAGCCTAATTTCTATTCCAAAAGATTCTCACCCAATATTGGCATCATAAAAAGTAACACTGAGGTGAAGGCAAATTCATTATCTTTACTCCAAAACAGGGTTAATTAGGGTCAAATCTAGATAAAATTGAACAAGAGGAATGCAGAGGAGCAGGACAACGTACTTTACAAACACTCAGCTCCATAATAATTGGCACCTTTTATAAAAATACAGAGGAATGAATAATTAAATTTATTGATGCAATGGGTGCTATTTTGAGTTTAAACATACAGAATAAATCTTATTAACCAACGTTCCACAGAAACAAGCTCAGTTTTAAGCACCCATAATGATGAATAAACAAAGCTTCTTCTGATTCATGATGACATCAAAAAAAAAAAAAAACGGATCTGAATGCAATTGATGAATCAGCTTCAGCAGAGGGGATGCAAGATCCTGCCCACTTTCCCAATATTTATATGTGCATAAAAACTCCCCAATTTACCTTCATGTAGACTACATTTAACTGATATATGAAATGCCCTCAGGCAGTGCTGAGATAGTGAGCCGATAAAGAAAGAAAGAATGAGCAATTTAAGATTTGAAGAAAGGTGTAAGGAGAAGAATAAGTTTCAGTAAAGACCTTTTGTCTGTGGTTGCGGCATTAAAAAAAAAGATGAAAATGCATTTTCATTTCATGAAAATGCACTCCGTTTTTAATAAAGCTGTTTAAAGTACTATTTTCCAATCTCCCTTGCAGGTAGTTATGTGAACTCTATTTATAGCTAGGTTTTTATTCATTTTAGTCCTTTAATTAAATCTGACTTCATTAAAGCCAGATTTAATTAAAGCTTCATTTATAAGTGAGCCAAGTTTCCAATCTGAACAAATAAGCTAATTTTATTTTGTATAAACAAAAAGCTAAAGCAATTAGTCAATCTCTGAAAATAAGATCATTGCTGAGTGAAACATGGCATAGAATAACTTTAAAAATGTGGACTAATCTCTACATCTCACAGTTAATATTTAAATTTGGAATTTACTTGAAAGATTCAAAGGTTGTTTTGCATTTATTTCTTGCTTGATTGGGATGGACTGTATCTATGGGACAGTTTTGAAAGTGTCCTCTACAATCATGTGTTAAACAGCTTTGCACTACACTATGCTTGAATTTAACATAATTACTGATGCCACAAGACTTAGGATATACACTAATGTCTAATATGCTTGTAAATGACATTTCTGGCAAATGTTCAACTGTTCAAATGTTCAAATGTTCAACTGGCTGCTTTCATTGGGGACTGGGATGCTATTTACTGGTATATAAGCACACGCGCACGCACACACACACACACACACACACACACGCACACACATACACACACACACACACACACACACATCTATTTTGTCCTGACTTGTCCTGTCAGTGACCAAGTGACCATCATCAAATTTGTGAACCATGACACATATGGTCATCTATTACACTGTAGTGCTGCACACTTACACACATTCATGGTTTAAACTGTGCTATATATTTTGACAGCCCTCATGGATTGTAAGTGACTTGATTTAAGCAATATTGTGTTGCATGTCAGGCACAATGATATTTATCGCATTGATATATATCTGGCTCCCTTCAAATCTAAACTGTGATGGGAATTGTTCCTTGCCTCTGAGGCTATCTACTGCACTCATTATGTAAACCTTTGTGAGACAACCATGAAGCATCTTTACAGAAAAAATACACCTCTACAATGCTGTGAGGATGTTGGAGGGTGGCAAATGAAACTCTTTGGTCTTGTTGATGTATTGATTGCATACTTATTCATTTGCATATTTAAAGCTCATCTTACAATAACAAAGTGAAGTGGAAGTGACACTGCATCACCCTTAAGTGCCTATGTATTAGAACTCAGTTTCTTAACATAAACAAATTTGTGTACTGATGCAGCAAAATGAGTCACAGTGACACTTTTTGGATGTTTGGCTGGTTCTCATAAGGAAAACTGTTTTAATTCTCTGAGGTTAAGGATAGTGTTAGGTGTAAGCATTGCATTAATTTAGCTGCATCAATAATTATGTCAACAGAAGGTCTTTACAAGGATTGTAAGGCAAATGTGTGTGTTTGATATAAACAAAAACAAGAGTCCCTGTGACTCATTTTGCTCTATCAGGCCACATTTGTTTATGGGATTCAACAGATAACCATTTCTAGCATTCAGTCTCAAGTCTCTTTGGCCGAGGTTACTGGTAAAACTATCCCCAGCTACAACACAACAGTAATAAGATTTGCTATATGGTTGATGGTTGAAATAAATATCCACCCTGAAAGACTTGCATATCAATATTTATAATCAATATATGATCTTCAATAGGGCAAAATATTTAATTTATGATTAAAATTAACAAGTTGGCATATATTCATTTTTGCTAACAGTTCCTTACATGATGCTGTTATACTGACTGTTGATAGTGGTGCCCAAGGCATCTAATACAATAGCACCCTTTTCAGACTAATTGATTTTTTTTTTTAATAATGTCAGTGCAGCAAGCTAATCAGAAGTTTCATTTATAATCCTCTTATGCCTGCTTCATCTATTTAGCTACATTCCAACACAAGCCTTGATCCACAGCTGATAGAGGTGATTTCAGGAACATGCCCTTAATAATTATTACCTTGATGAAAAATTAATGTAAATTAGCTCTTAGTGTGTGCTGGCCTCATGAGCTATTTTCATGATGTATTATGTTCAAATGTATGAACATGAATTTGTGGACAGGCATTAAAAAAATAGAAATTATCTTTTACACTTTTTGTCTACCTCATCTTAACAAGAGTCTACTATTCAAACCTGAAACATCTTGAACGACCTATAAACATCTGCTCTTCACAATCAACCTTGTCATCTACTGTAATTCTTATATCTTGAAATGATAAATATTTGTGTCACGCATCGCGACTCTCGGACTAGGACCAGTCGCGCTAACGCGTCCTCGGCCACCCGGGTCCATCGCGGACTATCGCGGACGGACTCGCTTCCGGCTCGCTAGTATAAACACGGAAGAGTTTAGTCACTCGCTGTTCATTCATGGTCCTTACCGGATTATTCTCGGACTTCGTTTTTCCTGGTGGACTTCCCGATCTTTGGCCAGTTCGGATTCAGGTACTCGCTTTTCGTTCTATTGAACGACGGTGTTATTTTCGCTTCGCACCAGTGTGCGGTTTCGTTTTGTTCCGCGTTTTTGCGCTTTTGTTTTCTCCCGCTTCTCGCCTGCCTCCCGGCTTTGCTCGGCCGCCTTGGCCCGTCCTTCCCTCCCCAGTCTGCGCACGTTTTTCCGTTCTTGCCGAACGGCGGTTTCTTTTGTCCCTCCTCAGTGTTGTCCCATTTTGGTTCCGTTCGTTTTGTTTCTCAGCCTCCACGCGCTCCTCACATTGCGTCTGACGTTGCTCCCGCCTGCCCTCGTGCTTCGTCACGCACGGCCCGCTGCGCTTGCAGTCCCATAGCAGAACGTGACAGCATGAACAAACCAACCGAGACTGCAGCAGCGATGCAGGAGCTGCGAACCATGATGAGCCAGCTACTAACGACCGTGCAGCAACAACAGGTGGCCATCCAAGGCCTGGGCGTTCAGTGCACGCAACTCACTGGCGCGGTTCGATCGCTTCAGCGTCCTACGGCGGCCAGCCCTTCGACGCCCACGAGTGGAACCGACAGACCAGCTCCCACCGCCATCGCCCCGGCATGTGTCACCGCTCTCGCCCCTCCTCCCGTCTTCACTGGAGAGTCCGACGCTGTGGAGGGCTTCATCACTCAGTGCACCCTGATCTGGCGCCTCCAGGCGGCGCAGTTCCCCAGGGAAGAGACTAAGGT
>JAQQZU010023670.1:0-14274 GCA_030068025.1 Parauchenoglanis punctatus | reverse complement strand
ATAAGTTGTTCAAATATAGAAATTTATTCTTATCATACAGGATGACAAATGGATCTCACTTAGCGACAGGCAAAATCTGTCACGCCATATGCTGTAGCGTCAGACCATATGGGGTTTCAAGCACAAAATTGAATAGTTCCTTTATTTAAGCCCCAGTCCATTCTAGTGTATTTGTCTCCAATCTTGTCTGTTCTTATTATTCAAGTGTTCAAGCTTGCGGATTTTTTTCTTTCTTGTTTTGTCATCTCGCCTCGTCTCCAGTTCGGAGTCAAACGGCATTATTGTATGAGCCCCTGAGCGAGCCCCTTAACCCTCCTATATCTGCTTGGCTGGTATTCTGCTTTAATCGCTTGTCTTTGGCAAATAAATGCAAAATAACCCCCGAAAGTTCCCATAAGCCACCGTGAGTCTTCATTGAATGTAAATGCGATGCAGATGAGGTGGCGTCTGTCGACGTTTTTGCTGTGAGCGAAGGTTAAACGCGAGCCTCACCTTGTCAGGCAGGGTGAACGTTAAAGGCTGCCGAGCTCATTTGTTGTGAGAAGCGGTTTTATTCAGTTGTATCTTAACGCTTCTTTGTGACGTCGGAAAAAGCAGGTATATTTGATGATTTTGTCGTGCTTGACAAAGAGCCAGTCTGATTTTAGCGAACGGCTTTCTTGTAATCCTTTGTTGTGCAATGAAGGGGCATGCTGTTCCAGGAAAATAATCAGCGACACCGGTGTGATTCCACTCTGAAGTTGATTGCTTTCTTGTACAGCACAGCGCTGGGTGTCTTATTCCTCTCCTCGCACAGCAATTTGCCATCCATTACACTTTTTAATTTAATAATGAATGACCTCCATTCCTAGTTCTGTTTAATGTTGGATTTCTGCTTAACAGGCCAGTTATAAAGACAGAAACGATGTCTCTTTAAGGGTGTAGTGGTTAAATAACACGTTAAAGTAGTTAAAGGCCACTGTGCGTAGATAAATAACACGTTTTTCATTCATTCATTTTAAGGCATCGATTATGTTGTTAGTCAGATTATTTCCCTGCATTAGTATGGACATGATTAGAAAGGATTAGAAAAAGCACATTACTGTCAGAGCTGCTGTTGGAGAACATGAACACCGGCCTTCTGACCAACTCGACGCTTGCAGCGCTTTTTACGTCTCAGTGTTACGTCTCATTTATTTAGCGGTGGCGGCGGCGTCTTATCGTGGTAATAATTTCACTCTTAGCTACACGTCGAGCCGCTGTGCTTGTTTACACCTGTTCCGTGTGGCAGCGTGCGTGATGGGCGCTGCTCTGTATATTGAAGTGCTTCTCACAGGGACAGCACGTTTGCTGTCTGTGACGGCTTTATTTTTCCCTTTTAACAGAGAAACGGCGTGATGGTTTTAATCGCGGCGAACGAATGCTTTTCGTTTCTCAGCGTCTGTTATCCAACACGCCGAACCCTGGCCGGTCTCTGCAGTTTCTCCCCGAAGGCTGTAATGACTACAGCTTCATTTTTGGTGCTGCACGATCTAGTTACAGTTCTACTCATTTGCACCTTTCCCGAGCAACAGTTTGCCTTTCCCGCTGGTCTCAGATGACCGAGTCGAACCGCTCCGATCTGCCTCTGACTGAGCTGTGAAAAGGGTGTGAGTCGAGGTCCAGTGAAGGCCAGGCTGGTTGCTGAAAGTGTCGTGGGCGTGGGAAGAATATGCCATAACTTGGGATAGCCTGAAACCAAAGACTGACTGTGTGTGTGTGTGTGTGTGTGTGTGTGTGAGAAAGATATGTTCTGCCTTTACTGTAGTGTTCTCGTTAAAGGAGCGTTTGTGCCGAGCCGGGCAGCAGCTGTTTCAGCACAGGATGAAACCCGAATCTGTCAATAAAGCCACACAGAGGCCGCAACGCGCCGCAAAAGATTTCTGCACGAACTTAGCAGTATGAAGTTTTCCTTTCAGAGGACGTGAGTGATTATACTGGACTGGACGCTAACGTGGAGTTTTATAGACTACTCAGCACTTGTCCAATTATCAAATTAAGTTCCTTATCTCTGCCTAGTTAATCATGCACAGCACTGAAAAGTCCCGATGTTCGCGGCGCCTGCAGTAGTGATGTAACCGTGTGCTTCTGTTTAGTTTAATAAGTTAATGAAACAAAAACAGCAGCAGTCAAGGGAAAACTTAAACCCGAATCGACGTGTCTGAACAACAAACGTGTTTACAGGAGACTTTACCCTAATCATCCTTTGAGGATAAACACGGACTGCAAATATCGCACGCTTGTCCGTGTCCCGGCCGAGTTCGTTTCGTGATGTTATCAGGTGGTGACTCGCCAGTAGTAAAATGCTACTCAAAATTCAAATTAGAGATTTCGAAATGAAACCAGCCATATCCCATGTGATGTTAAGGTGCACGTGGCACTGCCGTGTTCCTGTCCACACAGCAAGCTGGTTTTACTGGAACTCTTACTATGACTTTGATGTTTATTGAAAATAAAAAGCAATAAATGTTCCTTCGTGCCACCGTCCAGGCTTCCAAACAAGTGAGAGCCAATATTTTATTCTAGAGTGAAATGCAGGGGCTCAGCCTTCCACATATATGATATATGATACATGTATGGTATGATTCTGATTTAACAGCTCCATATTAGATTAGACCTCTGAATCTGCTCTTAGACTATTTGATTCATAAGTTCATTATTGGATGATGCAACTGAATCCGCTCCAATATAATTTGCTTTAGAAGCCTCAGATCAATTTGTGAGCACCTTTTCTCCAGAATCTGGGCTAGGGCCGCTGCTATTCACGGACGGTGGTGGTGATCAGTGACTATAAAAAACATGGACAGGAACGTCTCTAAAAAGTGAAGGAGTGCCAGGTCTAGCGCCCCGCTGGCTGGCTGCAGTATAACGTGTAGCCCCACTCAGCCCCATAGCGCTTTCCTCATCTAAGCTCGCTCGCTGTCCACGTTGTCTGATTTGAACAGTTAGTTTTCCTTCTGCTGAAATTGGCACATTTTTTTTTTTATTCCCCCAGAAATGTTAAAATGTCATTCTACAATATTTTAAGAAGGCATGGATGCTCATGGGATGAAGCGATTGACAGCCTTGGTATCGGGAGAAGGGGGCGGAGCTTCGTCTCTCGTCTGTACTGCGCAAACTCTGGCTCCAAATGTGACAACATGGCAGAGGAACTTTGAGTCTATTTCTGTAGAATGGAAGGGCATGGGATTTATTGTTTTATTATTATTATTATTTTTTTTTTTTTAACAGTCATTCATGGTGGTGATTATGATGTACAAAAGAAATCGCTAAAATCACTAGTTTTACAAATCTGAATGATTTTTTTACACATCCATTATTAAATAACTGATTACTGATTGTTGCCTGTTATTCATAGCGCCACCAGATAATATTTAAAAAAAAAAAAAAAAGCCTGAATATTTGTCTGCTCACTTATTTGAGGGCACAAGACCGAGCTTTCACCTCCATTTATGTTGTATTCTATGTAGCATGCAAAGAAAGTGAAGAGGAATTCATTTGTAAATTGGCCCCAAAGATGATGGATCATGGGGAAATAATAATAATAATAATAATACTTTGCCGTGATCCAAGTTATCCATCATCTTCGGCCACTTAATTTTTCACGTTCCTTTGTATTTATTCACCCACAGTAGCATTTTCTTATCACTATCTAGCTTGATCTTGTACTCTAAGATTAAGCCAGACAGCGATAAGACGCCGTTACTGCAGGTGAATAAATAAAAAGGAACGTGAAAGATGAAGTTGCTGTTTAAAACCACTTATTCAATCCACCAGAAAAAAGGTTTCTTAGAAGTGTGAGATCTTTGGCAGACATTGCACTGGCCTACCTCTGAAGAATGCTGTGCGTGTCGGAGAATCAATTCCGGATATTAATCAGGATGCCGGTGTAACCGATCGCTGCTGATATGAGGCAGCGTTCATCTTCTCTCTTCTGTATTAATAATGAAATCGGATCGAGCTCATGCAAGAAAGTGTACTATTCTGAATGCACAAAAGTATAGGTTCATATTTAAAGCTGCCCAAGGATAGATTATTTCTTCCCGTTTATAATTGCTGTAAGTGAAGGTGTCGTTTATTTTCCCGATTCTGTTAAAAAGTCTAAATATAAGCGCAACTCGGCAGTTCGTGTTCAACCATCACTATCCGCGGGCATTTTTCTGCGGTGCTTTGCGACGGCAAGTCGTCGTATGCATTATAACTGTTGAATCGTGGTCTCTTCGTGTTACTGAGAACAGTGTTTGATGGGGCTTCTTGTGTTCTTTCTAGACCGAAGAGACTCCGTGCAGAAGGCTGAGGTTAAAGCCTGACATCCTGACGAGAACTGATCACATGGTAAGCCCAGATAAGCACTTTAACCAGCCTCTGATGACACGGCCGTGTGTGTGTTTGGGGTCAGCATTAAACCTCCATCAGTCATGCAGGACCCTAGAGGCCAGCACTAAACCCTGAGCAGCAGCACTCCTGCTTAACCGGACTGCGAAATCTGAAAAAGATTAGTTGTGTGTTTCAGCACTGAAAACTCTTCTGCATTGCCGTTGTCTCTCTTTATCAGGTATCAGTTCAAGGCTGTTGTCATGGTAACCGTGCGTTACAGTGAGGAGTATACGGCTTAGCGCTTGCTCCAGTGCTTGATGGGCAATCTTGTATACATCAGATGTCTTACCAGCTTTAATATGGTAATTGTGGCTTTCTGGCCCAAGAATGAGGACATTCTGAACTGTATTATTTGGCAAGAGCTCACAACCAGCATGACTTGCTGAGGTTTGACAGCATTCCACTGTGCATTCACAGGATGTAAAGGATCAAATATCAGCAGTTTGGTGGTATTGAAGTACTACGTTTTTTCTAGGAATTAACAAGGAGCACTGTTAAATATTCCACATAACTATTACAGAAAGCAGCTGTATTAAATGGAGGTGAACTCTTTAAAGGTTATTATAGAAATCTTAATAGGAAATGATCTACACTTGAGGTTTAAGGCTCGTTATTTACGCAATATTACATTTGAAGGTCGTGCTGATGCTGTAGCTAATCACAGCCCTACATCCTTACTCCAGACATGACTGCAAACAACGCATACATGTACAATATGCCGTCAGAACCGCCGCTGTCTTCTCTGCAGCTGTTCAAGCTTTCAGTGGGTGCTTATTCATTCTCTGTCTGTGTTTTACCTGCACAGGTGTATAATGTCACTGAATGGCAGTGTTTGCTACAGAGGAGGCCTAGCTAGCTTAAAAGTTTCCATATATAATTTGTAATAAACATATTTGTACAAACCCTTCCACATACTACTAGAATATCCATCGGTGTCCCTGCCACTTTAATTTCGCCGACAAATCCTGCCTTGAAGTACGACCAAGCGTCGAGGGTTTTGTATGCCTTTCAGGCTTTGCTTTGTGTGCTTCCCCGGTGTCGAAATCAGTTACATATAAATGTCAGGAAACCCGATTCCTGCCCACATGCCAACGTCCACGCACCACTGGCTCTTTGGAAGAGTGTAAGTATCACTGTCGCATCCCAACTGCCCTTAGTCTCTGCAAATATTCACCTTTCTTACTCCCAGTTTCATTCTTTGCCTTACTAATTAAAATTGAAATACACCTACAAAGAAGTGTCAAATCTACCAATTTGTAAACGATTTTAATGGTTAGTAATGATTAGAATGTAGAGAGGGCACTGATCCAATACGCAGTATTGGTATCGGGTCAATCCTTGAAAAAAGTAGAGGATCAGATATCTGAGAAAGCATGCGGAATATCAGATCGTGTACCAAATGACAATGGACTGTACCCTTTTTTTTTTTTTTTCTTTTTGGTCAGGATTAATTGTCTTATATTTACAGTATAAGGGATTTTTTACGAAGAAATTCGTAAAAGGGCCGAGAGTGTACTGGTTTTTTTATTTACCGTTTACTGTTTGTGTTTTCCTCATTCCCCGCCCTGGGACTGCGCATTATTCTAGTCCGGGGTCGACGGCCTGATACGGTCTCGGTTTATATGAATAGGCTTTGAACTCAAGGCATTATGGTTTTCTTTGTAACACCGCAAATATTCCTGTAACTGTATGCTCCTCTGCATGTTTCAGACTTCAGTACTGCAGCAGTGGTACCACGGTGGCTCAACAGGTCTCAGAAGTCACGGTTCACTTGAGGGATGTGATCTCCACATCCCGACATCACCATTTAGCCTCAGCCAGGCAGTTTTGTGCACAGCTTAATTAATATTCATGATCTTACTCCTGCAATAGGAAGTGAAAATTTTTAATCCAACCCTCATTGACCGCATTGGCCCCTTATTGTGCCGTGTGCCTGTTACGTCCCGCTCGTGTCATTTGAGACCAGGTCAGCCTGCAAGCAGGTGCAGGCACCACCACACACTCCAGCATGTTCGGGATGACTGGTGATAAATATTGTGGTGTGAATAGTAAGAACGGCGACAAGCAAGAGCCAATTAAAATGAAACAGGAACCTCTCAGAGGATTCTTTAGTAATAACTAGAAGAATATAATTTCTTAGTAGTCAGTTTTTTTTCTTCTTCTACAAAACAGTGGTTTTGAGATGATCAGCACTATTACAATTATTACTCTGTGGCACCTACTGTGGAGAGATTCAGTGACTTGAGTGATTTAATGCTGAAGGATATGAAAGAGCCACCTTCATGTTTGTGCAGCACGATCACTCCCTGAACTGATCAGGCTGACTCATGAGGCCTCTCTGTCTGATGTAACTCTTCAGTGTGTGTGTGTGTGTGTGTGTGTGTGTGTGTGTGTGCGCGCGCGTGATTCCTCCTGAGGAAGTGGAGCTGTCTAGAGCAGGTGCAGTGGTGGTTGGTAACGAACGCCTCAGTGTTCAGCGATACCGACGGGGGAAGGGAATAGCGTACACGTGTACATGTATTCACACAGCGTAACAACTACACGCACACAAGCTCCTTTTAAAGAGCCGTTAGCTGCTGACTGAAAAGAAACCGCCAACCTATTACTGAGTTTTGTTTTGACCTTGATTAGTCATTAGACTCTTGATAGTATTTTTGGAGTTTTTACTTGAGATCTGAACTGCAACATATTTTCTCCCCCGTTCAACGTCTGCGTATACTGTTCAATTTTTTAGGAACACGTTCATTCATGTGCATGTGTATGGTGGTAGTGCAATGCAAAAAAAAAAAACCCATGCAGCTACACGTCAAGAGCTTTACATAATGTGCGCATCAAACATCAGGATGAAGAAGTGTGATCTCGGTGACTTCGACCATGGCATGGGTGTTGGTTCCAGGTGGGCTCGTTTCGAGAGATCAGACTTTTACACATAACAGTCTCTACAGTTTCCTCAGAATGGTGCAAAAAAGGCATCGAGTGAGTGACAGTTCTATGGGTGGAAGCCCCTTGTTGATTAAGAGAGGAAACCGAAGACATCGTGGGCACAGAATCGGCCGAACTGGACAGTTGATGATTAGGGAAAAAAAAAATCACAATCATGCTCCTTGTCCAGTGTTCAGCTGTTCCGTTTCTGTGAGTCTGTGCCGATGATGGCCTCACATTCTTGTTCTCGGCTGACAGGACGGGAACCTGATGTGGTCTTCTGCTGTTGTAGCCCATCCATCTCAGGGTTTTAAGCATGCAGAGATGCTTTTCTGCTCACCACAGTTGTAAAGAGTGATTATTTTAGCTACTGTAGACTTCCTGTCAGCTCAGTCATTGTCCTCTGATCTCTCTCGTCAACAAGATGTTTCAGCTTACAGGATGCTTTTTGTTTTTCACACCATTCTGCGTAAACACTAGTGACTGCTGTGAGCACGAAATTCCCAAGAGATCGGCAGTTTCTGAAATACTCAAACCAGCCCTTGTGGTATCAACATCCATGCCACAATCACATTCCTAGAGATCACATTGCTTTGCCGGTCTGATGTGTGACGTGAACATTAACTGAAGCGCCTGACCAGTATCGGCATAATTTCATTCATTGTGCTACTGCCACATGATTGGCTGATTGGATAACTGCTTAAATGGGTAGGTGTACATGTGTCCCTATTAAAGTGACCGGTGATTGTGTGTGCGTGTGTGTGTGTGTGTGCGTGTGTATACACTGCAGTGCATGTATTGGGTAGAGGATTATTCTGGACGTAGTACTGAAGATGTTCTGGCATCCTACTGTAATTATGTCTTTTCTTATTATCCTGGTACTAGTCTGAGTCTGTGACAGAAATTTGGCCCAGCGATGGAGGACAGTTTTTGAACCCTACACTTAGGTTTTGGAGTACCCCTCTCAAGCACTACACGTTGTCGGACACACGAACTTTGCAAAAATGCAATTTCACATTTCTCTGCTTCTTCGTCATGGAGAGTATATGGTCGTGTTGATTTCTGCCATAGTGGACTTTTTAAATGTCTCAGAAACAGGTCTCTTACTGCTTCTCCTACCACGTTTGTGTATAACACGCAAAAGAATTTGACAGTTAAGTCATCTAACAAGAAGTGAGGCCATTTCTCAGCAATGCTGTTATGCGTTGACCTCAGACTTGGCATGTATAGTTAGCAATATGACCTGATGTTAACAAGCATAGAGTTCATTTGCAACTTGTGAGGCCTACTAAAAACAAGGTGAGGCAATATCTCCGCAAAGGCTTGACGTATTGCCGTCAAATGCAGTTTATCTTCTTGGTAATAAGCACTTATTTTCCCAGAGGCATCTGATCTCGCTCAGTCACTTAGGGGTGCAGTCAGAAAGTGCTTGGCCCCCTTAATCGCTGCATGCATCAGTATTCTAGGTTTTGTCCAGTCAATTAGACGCACATTAAAGCCATCTAGTGTGTGTTTTGTCTATGGCAGCTGGACCTTTTAGTTAAAAATAAGGCTTAAAATGGATCCGTGGAACCAACCCTTCAGCACAAGCAGCAACGCCGCAGCTGAATGAAGTCTAAAGGTACTTCCATATATGCAGTGTTTAGTCCGTTTGAATCAACCCCTTGTGCATCTTCTCTCTTGGTGTGGTCTGTTAACGTAGTTCAGCGCACCGCTGTTGCAGTACCAAGCATCTGCTCTGAGCAAGGTCCATCTCCAAGAAAGCTCTAGCGGTTTGATGGTTGACCCTGAATCGTCCCTGAATCCACTCAGCTGCAGGAAGTGAATCAAGCATGCCGTGTATTGCGGGTTGTGGGCTGCCCTTTTTTCTTCTTCTTCTTCTTTCTTCTCCCTCAGCCGTGATGACCTACAAACAGAAAGAGAAGATACACAAAGCATTTTAAACCAGTTATATAAATGTCTAATCATTTATCTTGCACCAGCTCCATGCTCTCTCACTAGGGTGACTTTGGCACCGTCGACAAAGTTTTGTTTACATTTTCACGCCGCAGGATTTCTGACCGATGAACGTAGGAGTTTCATTTATTTTTCTTTTGCTTTAGTTTCATTTATTTTTATTTTTAGCTGTTTGTGTCCTTTAATTATCTGCACCGTGGAACCAACTCTAACAGCAAATGCGTATTTATTTTCTCTCTGTAAAGCCAAATTTCTGCTTTAGACTCAGTAAATGGGTTAATAGGTGCGAAAAACCTTTTTCTTTTTTTTTAAACCACAGGTTAGTATAAGGGAGTGGTACTATTATTATAAGCCTCACCTGTTGCAATAGCAAAACGCACACTCCCTGTTGAGTAGATTTTGGCCTCGAAGTGACGGAGCGTCCTGTTTTATAAGGTATACCTCCAAACTGAAAAACGTTTCTATGGTCTTTCGATGCCATCAGCTTGAATTATAGGAATATGTTTTTTTTCATACCATTGCAAAAGTAACTTTCTTTCTCCTTGTTTGCACATGCAAACGTTCCTAAAGAAAAATTGCCTTTACATGGGATTGGTGACCTTACGGTGACTTCTATTAGAACTGAATTATCTTGAATTGGCTTAATTTGATTAATCAATCCTAATAGATTTGTTTGTGCCGGTTCTCGTCTTCAGGCATCAGTGAGCTCCTGAATGTGTTCATGAATTAGAGTTTCACCGGCTTATTTTTTTTCTACACGGTTCTAGTGGAAGAGTACGCTGTGAAGAAGACCTTTCATACAGTTCTTGAATGAATGAAGTGGCTTGTGGTTGTAACTTGGTACACACCCATGCTGTGTGTTTGTGTGTGTGCGTGTGCTGTTTTTTTTTTTTTTTTTTTTTGGCAAGATGCACAAATTCCAACGCATAATCATGGAAAATAGTTATTACATACTGAAGTCTCTATTTGACTTTTACTTCCTGCTGCTGTTTCAGCCTTCACATGAGCTCGAGTTCGGTGTTTATCAGAAGGTCATGTGTGAGTGGGCCGGTCTCATGTTTTTCCGGTGGCTATGATGCAATGTTTCTGTTTTTAGGTAGGACAAAGTATGGAAGTGTTATAGATTTGTGGTCGTTCAGTTATTTTATTTTTTTTGCCTTTACATTGTTTAGATGGAAAAATAATAATAATAAAAAGTTAACATGAACTTGTCTGGTGTCATTAGCTACTGAAATGAAAACCAGACAGTTCAATAGAAAATGCCTAACTGAAAGGCTTAAACCTATTCCGCACTAGCATGGGCAAATTTGACAAAGCAGTTTTGTTAATATGTTTACATCCACACTTAAACAAGGGTTTGCATTTTTGTGAAGAGAGGGGAGGGGAGTCCTGTTTCCTGTGTTCAGTTATTGTAATGTAATGATGGGCTGCTTGCTATCATACATAAGCGACACTGAAGTGCAAGGAAGTGTCCTTTTTATGCTTATCCAGTGGAGGTCTAGGTGCCAGTTTCTTTCATCTTTTCACACTTCGCATGACTGTCGTGTCAAAACAAATGATGTAAATGGAGGAAATGACATGCAGATCAAGAGTCAGACACTCCGTGTGCGTACTGCTGCTTCCGATCAATTCGTGTTTTGTGGACAGGGAGCTTTTGGGAAACCGACTAAAAACAATCGTGTGTCCAACCGTGCTCGTGTGGACTAGGCCTTGGAAATGTAGTTCAAATACAAACACACCTGCTGTGATTCATGTTTCAATCATTCAGAACTGCTAGTCTATTTAAAAAAAAAAAAAAAAAAAAAAAAAAGGCCCGGGAAGTAAAGGTTTTCACCTTCTGTAATCTCAGCTGTGTGGTCAGGAGCTGCTTGCTGGCGGTGGCAATAGCAAAACCTCACCTAGATGGTGGATTTTTAGGTGATTCTGCAGTAGTGTGCAGAAAATGGTCATGTAAAAAAAAAAAAAGAGAAAAGAAAGAAACCAGCGCAGCACTCCCCCCTGTCATTATTTACAAATGATCTCTGGTCCACTTGGAAGGGATTTTAACTGCGGATGCTACTTGAAATGTTGAAAGTTCTGAAAAGTGCCGTTTTTGTCAAAATTTCTGATACAATATTTCCGAACATTTAACAAATACAGCTTCATATTCAAAATATTCTCCATTCCTTGTGACAAAGCATGTGAGATGGGGAGAAGGGGGCGGGGCTTCCAGGAAGTGCCAGTTAAACCTCGGATCCTATGTGAAACGTGTAACGGTCGTCAGGCAATAACGATGATATAATCAGAGTGAGCGCCACTGCGTAACATGGCAGTGTAAGATCGTGTAGAGAAGATTAACATTAACCCATTAGTATCAACGTTTCAGTTTCTTTTTCCAATAAATTGACATTAAATGCTGCTGGCTGTTCATGATGCAGGAATTGTGTAATTAAGCAGTGATGTCATGTACCATAAATGCCCGTTCACACCGAAAGGTGAGTCTGAAGTGCCTTTTTTAGTTCTGTGTCTCTCACATTTTATGTTACAGATAGACTTTCATTTAAACATAGCAGCTCTGAAAGACGCACAACTTTTGAAGATATGAGCCCATGTGTCCTGGTGCAGTTTTTATTTTTTTAATTTTTTCCCCCCATGCAGGCAAGTGACATCTAAACTTCCACTCATATCTCACACACTTGCGCTCAGTGCGCTGCGTTACAAATATTAGTCCAAAATTCATTAAAGAGATTAGCCAAATGCTAAGAGGCATAGATGATCAGTGTTTTTGCTTTTGCCGTCTAATAGTTACAACGTTACGTGTTGGTGCGAAACCCGGGGAGCCAGAACATGTCGTCTATTCAGCAGGTGCAGCTTCACAAAGAAGCCTCAGAGAGGCAGAGAGACTCTTTGGGAGCTGCTCATATGAAGGAAGTGGCTTTTATCCCAACATATCTCTCCATGGGCGCCTCTGCCCGAGACAAGAGACTATTGAGTCCAAACGCTGCGGTCGTTCGCTTACTCACTCACTCAGCCATTTCACTCGGGGTGTTTTTCTCTCCTGAGGAAACCACACCATTCATTTTCCAATGTGTATTCCGAGCCTGTGTGTGTATGCTTGTGGGATGTGGTGGGGTGATTTCAGTAGATTAAAAAAAGAAAAAAAAGTTAGTTGTAGTCCTAGTAAAGTTAGTAATTACTTGTTTAATGGCTGCAAAAATGAATATTTTCATAGTTGATTGTTCATTTAATCAATAAAGAATCAATCAGCTTAAATGAATTGGCTGTAACATTTTGTTTTGGGTTTTTTTTTTGGGTTTTAGTAATCTATTGTAGAGCAGAGCAGTGAGGAGCAACTCAATATTTATCTTGTTATTCTGCTGACGTTCTGCTTTAGGACAAGCGTAATGATTGTTCCATTACATTGGCATTTAAATTACAAATAATGAATGTTTTAAATAAAGATGCAAGAAAACTTATGCATTTAAATGGATCTTTCTCTGTAACTATCAAAAAAGGGTAATAGACAGGCAGACAGACAGATTAACTGTTGTTAATTAACGTAACTGGCTCCATTAAACACCGAAAATACTACATGCGTTTTCGTGCTACTGTAACAGAAACATCAGCCGTGTAGTAGCTTTCACTCACCAAGAAGGCTTTCAGATGCTTCGTTTTAAATAGAGGTGTGTCCTCGACGTGCAGCCCAAAGAAACCATCCAAATGACGAATATTGCCGTAAAGTGCGTGATTTGAGTAAACAATGAAAGAAACTACGGCGCTTAACGTGA
The DNA here is from genome assembly GCA_030068025.1 of Parauchenoglanis punctatus. Classification (NCBI taxonomy): domain Eukaryota; kingdom Metazoa; phylum Chordata; class Actinopteri; order Siluriformes; family Auchenoglanididae; genus Parauchenoglanis; species Parauchenoglanis punctatus. Next base: position 1,234 of record JAQQZU010023670.1, on the reverse strand, counting down.
AATGCTAGACAGTATAACGCCATATTGAACAGCCTAAGTGTTGCGGTTGTGGCAGAAGCAGTCATGCTTTCTATTGATCAGACTTCTAATGGTGGCGAATTTGCGGCGACGTTCACGTGAACTCTGCACGAGGTGACTTTTCCACATTCGAGCGGACTCCATTGTTATGCGAGAACCCTGTACACTGCATGTCTATTCAGTCGATCTGTTTTGGTTTTTTTTGGAGCGGTGCAGTAGTAAGCGCGCTGCTGCTGCCCACGAAGAGATCTAGAGGCCTGTGTGGTCCGACATTATAGCATGTTTCTGTTCAACACCGCATCCACAGTAAAAATCCACGTCAAGAATTCTTCAGAATCACAGGAGTCGTTTATGACTCACCCCGGCACACCAGGGATCGGCTGATTGATTGAGTTTAGTTTAGTTTAATTTGTTTGGTTGTATGTATTTCTTAATTAAATGGCAAGTCTGGAAATGAAATGGAGTGTTGTGATGGTAGATGGTGGATTACGTAACTGATGTACTGTCAGCACTTTTCATTATGGTTATTTGACAGAATGTGTGGAAACGGCACCATCATTTATCATGTTAACATTCAGTGTGAAGGCTGCCTTTATCAGTCCCGAATGCCAGGAGAGAAAGTGTCCAACACAAATGCTTAATGGCTGTTTTCTGGACAGTTTAATCTGAGACAGGTCAACTTTATTTGAAAAGCGTGATACACAGTGGACTCAAGCAGATCTGTTAGTTTTGACAAAACAAAGTGACGACGCAAGTCTCGCTGTAACTGATTTTACTGTATGAGGTGGCTTGTCGGATAATATCAGATAATGCCCAAATTTATGTAAAACAAACGGAAGACGCGGCCATGCGATGTTCTCTCCGCTCTGATATTCATCCTTACCTTACCACCGTGCAAGATGTAAAACCATGAAGGCTGTTTGTCTTGCTTTAATGTTGCACATAGCCAAATATAACCCAGTTTGCACTTTAGTCTTGTGATATTTGCCTTTTGAAGGTCTTTCACCATTCCCCCCCCCCCCCCCCCCCCCCCCCCCCCCCCCCCCCCGCAGCTCCCAAAAATAACCTAAGCAGTGCCGTAGTTTCTGAAGGTACTTTAACACCGAAGTTGAAATTGAGCAAAATTTATACTTTTGGTTTTAACCAATCAACCAACCAATCAATAAATAACATGTAGGCTGTAAATGGTGACAAGAATTCATTGATTCGGGGGGGG
>JAQQZU010023669.1:0-14281 GCA_030068025.1 Parauchenoglanis punctatus | reverse complement strand
GCCCAGGGTGTACCCCGCCTCTCGCCCGAAGATGCTGGGATTGGCTCCAGCTTCTCCGCGACCCAGATGGATAAAGCAGTATAGATAATGGATGGATGGATGGAACCACTTGTATTAACGTCAAAAGACACTCAAAATCTTTTTTTGTTATAAATTTTGGTGTACATATTGTTTGGTTGGTAGCAATATCCAATATAAAGGATTTATAAACCCTTTTTCATACATTGCATTTGTCCTAAAGAGAGCAAGAAAAGGACCATGAGCAGAAGTTATAAGTTTCGGATGCTTGGCTGAGTGCGACTAAGCCTGCATTCACATCATTCTCTGGAGTGTGACAGTCTTTGTGAAGCAGAACAAAAGCAGTTGCAGGTCAGACGTTGACTTTAGTGGACATCTATTCCTTTTGCCGTCTTTCTCCGTTTCTCCTCTCTCCCGCTGTCACTCTTCAGGAGATGAAAATCTTTAAAGCAATTTCCTCATTATCTCGATAATTTACCCTAGACTGCAAGATGATCAACTGGAAAGAAAAGGCGATGGTAGAGAAAGCTCTGGTCTGTAACGTTTTTTCTCTTTTTTCTTTTGTGTTCACCCCACTTGAACTAGTGTAGTGCAACAACACTGAATTGAATTGGATTTAACTGGGATTATAGGTCATGGATCATCATACAATTGGGGTGGAGACACTAGTGAAAATGCTTCTATTTTGCATTATTTTCTAATTTAATACAACAATTTTCATTAAAAATTATATTATTGACAACAACTTGAATGAAAAGTAGAATGTTAAACAGGAATTTCAGAATTTCTTAGTGTTTGGTGTGCCCACATTTTGCTTTAATGACAGTATGCACTCGAGCTGGCATGGACTCTACAAGTTTGTACAAAACCTTATGATCCGTTTTAGATCAAATCCATCAGCACAAGAGTGTCGTCTGAACACATGCTTCAGTAGAGGAGATTAGGCATGGGGAAAATCAGACCTTTTGTACAAAACTGTTAACATGATCAATATCACCCACTTGCTTCCATTTAAACAGCGATCTAAAAATATTCAAGATATTGAACGTTTACTTTCTTTGTTTTGAAATGTTTGAAAATTCCAAAAATCTTCTCTTTATTTCCAAATTTAGATGAAATAAAAATCCAAGTTTTTCAATGTGGCCTCAGACTTTTGGACTCCACAGTATAAATTGCAAAATTAATTACAAAATAAAAACAAAAATGTTGTGATTGCAAAAGTATTCAACTCCATTGCTGTGAAACCCCACAAAATTAGTTACCATCACAAGTCACATAATTAGTTGAGTGGACGACACCTGTGTGCAGTGTCACATGACCTTAATAGAAATACACTCGTACAGCATCATGAAGACCATGTAATCAAAACAACAAACCAGATGAAAAGTGTTATATTTAGATTTTGTGGCAAGCAAAATCTGTCTTTTGACCCAGGTATTATGTAGGATTAAGTCCATCCAGCCATCCATCCATCCATTATCCATCCATCCATCCATTATCTATACCGCTTTATCCATCTGGGCCAATCCCAGCATCTTCAGGCGAGAGGCGGGGTACACCCTGGGCAGGTTGTAGGATTAAGTCAGTTATATAAAGTGTTGGGGATAGTGTACAGCATAACCAAGTGGCAGGGATAGTGCACAGAAACATCTGCACCGAGTATGGGCTAGAAGTTCCCAATTCCTGATGGGAGACAAAACTGAAAGTGGTTGAGAACAACAGAGCTAAGATCCTGTGGGACTTCAAGCTCCAGACAGATTCTGACCAACCAACCAGACATAGTGGTGGTTGATAAGGAGCAGAAAACAGCAGTGGATTGTGAAAATGGATGTGGCAATCCCAGCTGACAGTAAGATCAGGAAGAAGGAGCATGAGAAGATCAAGAAGTAGCAAGGCCTGAAGGAACAACTGGAACAGATGTGGAAGGTGAAGTCCAAAGTGGTTCCTGTGGTAATAGGAGAATTATAGGCTGTGACTACCAAACATATAGAGTGGCTCCAACAGATCCCAGGCACAACAACTGAGATCTCCGTCCAGAAATGTGCAGTTCTAGGAACAACTAAGATACTGCGCAGAACCCTCAAACTCCCAGGCCATATAAATGGATTCTATTTTTTAAATTGTAAAATAGATATACTGTGTGCAAACTTTTGACCTTGACTACAATGCTTGTACAATTAACATTTTTATGCAATAATAACTCTCGGTTGCCAGCATCAGCCTCAGTATTGGCAACTCTACTGTATGCTTACGTCAAACACAGGCCATGTAAACACTTTCTCTCCATGCGTCTATATTTGAAGGACGTTTTTGAGGATGAATGTAAATGTTAAATGGCTTCAGTAAATGGGTTTTGTGGCTCTGTGAAGTAATAGTCAGGGGCAAAATGAAATATTTTACAGCCATCATCAAATTCCTGAAATAGAATTAGGCATAACACCAGACATATGTGGTGTCATTATAAAAGTGCTGAATCAACAACATATATAAATGTTTCCTGCATCAGTTTATATCACTTGCTAAAGGAGAAAATCTTATTATCATACAAATTATAGGGGAAAAAAAGCAATAATATGCATGATGGTTGAAGTTAAAATTAGTTTTTGGTTAGAAAATGGGGCAAATAAAAAAAACAATATAGATGGATGTTTAATGTGTTTTTATACATTTTAATAATTGTTTCAGTATACTCGTTTATTGGGCCTTTAAGATGACATACTGTACAAATCAGCGCACAAAAATGTTTATATTTGAATTACTCAGCAATTGCTTTTTAAATAAAAAATAGTGGATATTTTATTCTAATTGATCTATATTAAATCACTACAGTTTTAACATAGTGAACACAATAAAAAAAAAAAGGTAGAATAAGTGCAGTACTTTGTTATAGTGGGTTGTAGGACAAATCAGAAGCATTGAGTCCATGTCACAAATCATATAAGTTTTCAAATCACAATAATTAATAGCCAGTATATTTACATACAGGAATTTTCTTTCTCTTGGTCTTGGGCACTCTGAGACCGCAGCCTCTGCCAAGGACAACAATCGACTCTTTTGCAAATTTGCAAACGCAACCACTTTACATGTCTGGATATACTGTATTTCCAATGGAGTCATCGCACTTCTACATTGGCTATGTTTTGTCACTATTGAACTTTACTGCGATCTGCTGGATTTTAAGATGTATGGTATAGTTGAGCGCAGATTTCCACCAAGCCCAAATGTCATATCTCACAACACTAGTGAAAGTGAAACTTTGTGACGCTGCTCCATGACTCGAATCCAGTCCAAAACATTATGGCGTCTTCCTTGGCCCATGCTACACCCTGCCACCAAGTTTCATGGATATTTGGTAGGTTCTATGCAGTCCTTCCTACAAGCAGACAAACAAACAAACAAACCACACCAAAAACATAACCTCCTTAGTGGAGGTAAAAATGGTAACAGCTATAGCAGCTTCAATGACAACAGAGCAATATACTGTTTTATGGACAGGAATTTGCAACAGTGAATTGAGATATGGCAGTGTTGTTGTAATTAAGGTGCGTTCTACTGGAGTGCAAGCCAGTAAGTGTTTACAAGGTGCTGTGTACGAGTTCGCCAGTTTATTAATTGAATGGCTGCCTGAAAAATACTTGGTGGATGGCAGTTGCATTGTACTGCCTATGAGATGTTAGAAGGGCATAAAGGTGGCTCCCAGGGTGAGTATTGTCCTCATATAGGTTTTTATTATTCCATTCAGTGTCATATGACCTCCATGACTTCCATATACAATGAAATAAATTGTTATTTTATTATTTATAATTTCATGCCTCCAAAGACAACACGAAAAGTTCATTTAAGCAACAACTTACAGAAAGCCTGCATTTTGTACAATACTCTCCTACCAAGTCTGTAAAAAAAAATCTGTATGTTTTTGTAAATAATATATCTCATAGCTGGTCATGCTTTAAACTACTTATTTAATAGTTTAATAGTTGTAATGCTTAATAAGGGGTAATGAACTGGAGCAACACTTCTGGAACCAAGCTTTATCTGAACAATGAGAGGAACTACCATGGAAGAACAAAAATTACAAACCTTTACACTAAAAATTGATAATGGTTGATTGTTGATACACATATGTTAACAGATCATCATGTGAATTTTAGTAGACTGTCATCACATTGTCTTTACACTCAGGATTAAAGGATCGATTCAGGAGACACGAAGTTCCTCCAACTTCACGTTGTAATAGATGAGTGTGACGCTGGAGTTGACATGATCCAAAATTACTGCCAAGCACAATGTTAATCAGTTCCCCACTGTGTTCCTGGGAATGAGAGGGCACATCCGCTAGCATGACAGAGTCAACAAGTTTAACAGCTCATGTTTTTTAGGAGTGTTTTAACTTATTTTAAACAAACTGGGGAAGATTGTCAGTTCAAACACCCAGGACTTCCAGATAGCCACTGGAAGACCCTCGAGGAAAGCCTTTAATCTTCAGTCTCTCAGCTCTCTATGTGGATTGCATGCTTTAACTTGAATCAGATGAATGTAAATTAAATGTACGCTAAGAAATCCAGAAGATTTCACTGTCCAGAAATTGGGTTTCCCTTGCAGTGTCGTGCACAATAAAAGCGATATTTTAATATAAAATTTTGATAAAACACAATTGCAAATGCTCTGTGTTGCTATTCAGTGATGTTATGCGATTAAAGCTCGGTTTTCTCCTCTCGCAATAGTTTCTCCACTTGTAAAAAGCTCCTACAGAGCTCTCTTTTTTCAAATAGGTAGCGTTTCCATTTGTTCATGTTACGTCATGTGAAAAATTTGTTTCAATTTAGCAAAATATTGCTTTATCGAGTCATCTGAAAACCATCTCATGGAAGTGTAAAAACATTTTGGCGATATTTTGAACTTTTTTTTTTTTTTTCAAAATTCATGCATTTCCATTACTCATTTTTTTTAGTTCATAATTTCAAATTGCACATTATGTGGGTTCATGGAAATATGGCTAAAGTCCCATTTTGAGAAAAAAGTGATGTGTGAGCTTCAAAGTAATGGCTGAGAGTGGCAAACAGGGTAAAAATGGTAAAGCCTTGCAAAGAACAGCAGAGAGAAAGAGTTCTTTAAATGCATTGAATTGATTGGATCTAAACAGGAAACAGGTGTGTTAGAGTTCAGATGAGTGTCAGAGTTGTAAAGCCCGTGCTGTATGAGGAACGGGATGGAGAGCAGTGACTGACACATCTGCGATGAACCCAGATGTGACTAATTACTCCTGGACAAGTAATTTATGAGTTCCTATAAATATACAATTCAAATAAATATACAGTTAGATAAAAATCCAGTATACACATCACATGTAGGAACAAATATTAATCAGCAAAAATTCATTGATAGCATTTAGAAACACCTGACAGCAAGGATAAGTGATGACTTTTTAGTGTGTTTGTACAAATTGCCTACTGTGCTGTAACGAGTAGTGACAGTTCACTTAATGGTGCATGGGAAGGATGTCTAAAGTCCTGTAGAATCCTGTCCAAATCTGTTAAGGAAACTTCCAATCTTCTCTCCTCTAAAATACATAGTATTGCCCAAATTAAACACCTTCTTTCAAGCTTTTTTTTCCATTCCAGGCATTTTGGGTAGCATTGGCCAAACATGAAGTAGCAGTTCATCTGGACGGAGGCCTGCATGGTTGGCTTAGCAATGTTAGCAAAAGCAGTGATTATTTTTTCAACTTTTTCAACTTAATTATTTCAAAGCTTAATGGAAATTAACATGAAATGAAATGTGCATACAAACTGGAATAATGAGTATTTCTATATTAATACCTAAGTCATTACGGTGTCAGAAATAAAGGTCTAATATAAAAACGCCTCTTTTTTCAGTTTGAAATTGTTTGCAACTCTTGTACTGACACAGTTAATAACTTCTGCAGTAACTCAAAAGAACATGATCAATAACACTTAATGATTTAAAGATAATTTTAGAGGCTGTTATACATTTGCATAAACATCTTAATTGACTGAGTAAAATCTAAACCATGCCAAACCATTTACTTGTACACTGAATACAGATTTAATGAAGCTGGGAAGTTTCCAACATTTATTAATATAATAATAATAATAATAATTAAAATTATTATTATTATTATTATTATTATTATTATTATTATTGCTAGCTGTGAGTATTATTATGAGCTAGCTATGAGTATTATTATTGTGAGCTAGCTAAAAGCCCCATTTTACCTGCTGTCCCATGGGTGAATTTTCTCATTTTTTCCTGTTACATATGATGATATATTCCAGCACACTTTCAGATGATTCATGCTCATCTTGGCCCCTGAAATCTGATACAGAACTATTTCCCCATGCATTCTGTATCTTCTTTGCGTGGAGTTTTCCTCCATCTTTCATTTTGTCATTACTCCCAAAGAGCTGCTCTCTTTCAAATAGTTATAAACATAGTCGCAGTAAAAGTGCATATTTAAAATGACTCATTTTTCTTTTTTATGGATTACAGTCACAAAGACACACTTTCTAGAGTAACACTTCTTTCCAAGTTCCCGTCCAGAAATGTCTCAAATTATGACTAATGGTCCAAACATGGAATCACTCTTTACAGAGAAGCTGCTGAACCGCAGATACGTGCAAACATCTCAGTCAGCATAAATAAATGTGTATATGTTTATATTATATATATTATTCATTTGCCTCAGTAAAATGTTGTAATTTGCTATCAACTAGCTATATTTCTTTGCTAATACCAAGTTAGCCTATCATTGGTTTGCACTGAACCACAATGCCATCCTGTTCGCTCTTTTTTTTCCATCCACTTTCTTTCTTTGCTTTGTTCACTTCCCTTTAAGGTCATTGTGTTGGTTGGTGATGTTGCTGCCTGTAATACTCTCCCTAAACACTTGATATCATTTACCTTCTCCAGTTCTGTGAAAGGTCTATATTGTTAGTGTTAGGTTGCCTGAGAGTTGTGTTCCTCATCCTCACTGATTGCTTACAATAGACCATTTGAATCTTTCATGCCATGATTATGACTTAAAGTAAACCTACATTATGTTGCCTGTTTTACATTATTATGCAACTTAATGAAGGTCATTAAAGTAAATAAGCTACATCATGTTAACAGTTATACCTCCTGTTAAAGTTAGCTGGTTATTAGACTCTAGTATGTTAATATTTAGACTGTAATGATGTAATTGGGCTTCAGTAGCAACATAGAAATATATGTGCTCAATTACTAAAATAATGTAGGAAAGAACAGGGACAGGATTTGTAAGGAATAAAACACAATGGGGCGTGCTGTTATAGGAAAATAATCAGGGACTGGTTGGTGTGAGGTGGATTATTTTGCTATAACAGCTTGTCTTCTTGTTTTATTCCTCTTATACTACAAGAATTATAATTATTTTTTTATTTATTAAAGAACAACACATTACACGTTTTCTTTTTATGCCTTTGTTTGACATGTTAGTTCCTGTTATTGCTTACATTATAGTCATTCAATCATTCTCTGTAAGTTAATATGACTAAAAATGTAACTGGATACAAGAAGCGTAAAGTGCATAGTCTGCTTTTAGTCTTAGCCCTGGCAGAAAACTAAACATGCTTTACCTCGAACTGTTTCAAAGTACTGACACTGGAGACTCCTTACATAAATGTTAAATAATCTCCTGACTGATAAACTTCACTATGTAAACAATTATTTGTTCAATAACATTTTCCTTTTATCTGTTTATTATTAGCCTTTGATTATGTGGAGTGTCGGCCATTCAAATCCCCGTGCAAGACGTTTCTATAAATACAGATATATTAGAACAAGTGAGTTATATGAAAATTATAAACGTGGGATTTAAAAATCTATCAAATCAATCATTCCCATGCTGTACATGGTTTTATTAAAGAAAAGTTTGATCATTTAGCAAAGTTTAACACAGAATCCTTTCAGCTATATACAGGTCTCGAAGGATCATGCTTTATGCGTTTGCCCTCTAAAATTATTAGCAATGCCATGCAGTAGCACAAAGCCATAATATTTGATAATGTGCTTCATTAGAAGACGCGAAATGGAGAAGAAATTCAATTTTAACATTTTGAATACAATCTTTCCTGCTCATAAACATTGCACTAAAGTTTTCAGTGGAGAAATGACCTCAGAACCTGTACCGCATAAAACAAATGAAATGAGCAGATTTCATTTTATTTCCCAGTGAGCTCATCAGGCTTAGACATTAGTTGGAAAGCAATTATTCAAGATTCACAATTTAAAGTGATTAAAATCTAAAAAAAAAAAAAAGCTTAAAGTTATGATGGCTACCTTTTACATTTATACTAATTAATACATTTATATCTGTCTTAGTAGCCAGTTCTTGCTGTTTTAATGCTGTCATGTTCATCTTATTGGAATTAAACAAATTAAGGTTAAACAGATATGAGGTGAACAAACCATCTTCTTGTCCCTAAAACACAAGAAATGGATTATTAATTCATCTTTGCTGTATGTAACATTATAACAGAAATTACAAAAGCTCTATTTTAATCTCTCCTACATAGTGACCACAGCTCACAGCAGCTCTCTGACTGGGGTCGGATCCTGTGTTTCTGCAGGATCATGGGCAGTAAGAGGACGTGCTGACAGCATGTAAGGTGTCCAGCTCTCTCACTGGGGCACTTTATTAGGCAGCCGAGATGATAAACTCAGCAAAGATCCTGCTGACAGCTTGATCCATGTGTCTAAACAGCTAAACCACTGGAGTGCTGCTTTCATTATACAGTGTATGTGGTAGATTCCACTGAGGATGGTCGGTGAGTGCACATAGTTGAGTGCAAAAATTGATATTCCTCGTGGCTCATTCATTTATTCATGCTCAGCGAGCACTGTATCATGGTCAGAGTCACTGTGGATCCTGGAAACACTGAGCATGGAGTCGGGAATACACCCTGGATGGGACAGCAGACCATTGCAGGACACCATGCACACACTCCGTCTCTCATCATTCACACCCAGTCGAGATGTAACACAGCCAATCCACTGGCATTATAGATTTTTTTCACCCAGTTAAATTTTATAAATATTATTTGAAAGATGTTTGAAGAATACCCACATAGGTATCATGTTCATGTGCACACTTATATGACATTTATGTCATGTGTGTAAATCCATATTTAGTAAACGGGTCAGCATATTTTTGGTATTTTCCCCCATTGAAATAAATGAAGTCTTCCTGCTTCAAACTTAAGATAACATCTCAGGATAACTCACCCAAGATATGAGATCAAATAAAATAGACAGAGACCCACACTTCGTTTTCTTGTTTTTTGTCCATCCTTTTTTCTCCCATTAGCAGCAATGTATTTTTTTCCCTATTGAAATTAATACAGTTTCAGTATCAAAAGTCTTCCTGCTTGGTCACGCTTCATCAGAGAGCCAACAAACATCATTTCATAGCTCAGACCAACTCACCAAACCCACACGTCCATTTGTCACGAGCTGCACTTGTCTTTTTTTGCACTGCAGAGCAATCGCTCTCACATCTTCTTTTTAAAAATGCAGGCCTAGTTTTATGTTTGTTCTTGATTTCTGTTGTTCCTATGAATCAGAGTCACTGGGTGTGGTTGAGGAACTAGTGCAGGTTGATGGATGAACAAATTTGTCTTCTTTATTGCTGAACATCTGGATAGTGAAAATGAAGTAAAATATCACGTACGCTCTTCCTTTAAATACGGCTTGTTTTAAAGTGACTAGTATAAAAAAGAATTAAAAATCCGTCTTCATATCAGGGAGATGTTAGTAGCATTAAAACTAAAGAGGAGCTTGTGAATTTCTGATGCTTTCATTTGTAAATCAAGTAGCCTCACATGGGTTTCTGACCTTTAGTTTGGCAACCCCTGCTTTAAAAACGTCAGTACTGTGCGTCAGTTGCTTAATATGTCCAGTGAATGTAGATTATAGCAAACATATATTTTGTGGTCAGTGCGGGAAAGTATGCACAAACATGACCGTGTAGTAAAGTCATTTAATGATCCTAGTCTAACCACAACTGCAATCCTTAAATAGACAGCTTTAAGTACAAACACATTCATATATGCATCTGTATACTTCTACCTAAACCTAATGCATATAATTAACTTTAGTGTTTTTAGTGTTTTACTATAAATTGACCCATATAATGATCATAATAATAAGCAACAATATGCTTTCTGGAAAACATAGTATTTAAACCCATCACAGATGCTATAGGGTGAATATATAATTATTTCCTCCCGTGCAGGTTTAAGAAATCAATCAATTTTGTTTGGTGAATAAAAAGGAAGACTGTTTAGAGGGCAACTGTATGTATATGTAACTACCATGCCAAAAAGGGGGAAAAAGTGCAGTTTCAGAGACCAAAATGTTATAAAATGTGTATGTGTTAGTTGTAAGGCATTGTGTGTGTGTGTGTGTGTGTGTGTGTGCGTGTGTGTGTGTGTGTGTGTGATGGAGCTGCAATGACAAGATGAATTTCTGAACATCTGAACAATCAAAACATCAAAACAAGCAAAACAATCAAATCATATTATATTATATCATATATCATAATGAAATCCATTTTTATTTAGTACACTTTTAGCTAATCACTGAATGTCTAGCCATTTTTTATTTTTTTTGCACAACTTTCCATAAATCATTCAATTTACGTCAAGTTTGTGATAAACTACTGAGAAGTCCATCTTCAGAGAGGTCAAGTGGTTCACCTTTGGGGCAGAAAAGTGTACCTGCTTAGTCTGAATCTGATGTATTTAGATTGAAAACAAGTTTCTAAACTTAGAAACTATGGTCCACCTGCTGTCTAAAAAAACGTGAGTAAACGCGACCTGAAACTTTTATTTCAAGTCAAAAAGTTATGCAAGATGTTTAACTTGTTTGTGATTTCAAATCATACTTTCAAGTTAAGATAACTATATTCATATCAAGGGCCATTTTAAGTTAAGCTTTTAAATTGTTTCTACTTAGTAGATTTATTTCTCATTTTGACTAATAATAGCAAGTTTTCCAGTTTCCTTAAATCTCGCAGTGAATCACCTCGGAAAAACAGGCAGCTGTATAACCTCTCCCCTTTTTCAACATATAACTTAAAGACATGAGTTAAACGAACATTGACAACCCAGACAAACTCACAAGTAGTCAAGACAATGGATTACTTTAAGATTTTGAAAACTTATAAACTTGAGTTCAATATCCAAAACATGACAGTTGGAGTTAAAGCGAAGAAATAAGTTCACATGACTTCATTTTTTACAGTGAAGTTATTATTTAAATCTTCTTTGACGTTTCCATCTGCCATCTTATCTTCCAAGAGGTACATTTTACTGTCTACTAAATTTACTAAAGTGTGGTCCATTGCATTCGAAACTATTATCAAGCACCATTCCAATGCAACGTTGATTATTTAAGAAGTTCAGTCAGTCAAATAAATGATGTTAATGCCATCAAACTAAAGTCATGAAGCTCTATAACAAGCTTCTACAACTTCATTAAATATTAAAATTAGAATAAATTCTTCTGTCTTAGAGTTCTACATACCTGTTTAAGAGTTCATCCAGAGAAACAAAGCAAAGGTCCCAGATTTTACCTGTTGATCATAAGCTTCCATTGAATAACAGCACAGTACAGTATTTAATGGCATATAGAATAGCATGTACCATGTGTATTTGTAGTGTGTTTAATGGTACTCCCTTAAAAGAGATTAAAAGTTCTTTGGCATTTGCGAGGACAGTTGGTACGGGAGTGTCAAGCTGGGCGGCTCTGACTGTGAGTCTGATTGCCTTTTAGCTCATTAACAGTATTTAATTAGTGATCAAGCCACCAGGATCCCTGGGACACATCAATCAGACTCAGAGCTCACCCTCACTTGTGCAACAGGATCACAATGACGACTACCTGTATAGTTATATGGAGGTTATTTATAACATTTAAGACTTTTCCAATATAGTGTATAGTATTTTATCTAGCACGGAGAATAGGGCACTCTGGGATTTTCTCATTCTCTACATTCTCACAACAACGTACAAGGACAATAGTTCTGGAGGTCCATCTGCTTGTTCATATCCCAGTTTCTATATGATGTTTTCCAACATTTTGCTATGGTCCATATATTCCCTTTTTGATATGGATTCATTTTATTAAAGACTGATCAAAACCCAAAACTCCTTCAATTTTTGTAAGTGTTACTCTAACGGAAGTGTTGACAATTATTGACAATAAAATAAAGAATTTATCTGATATGTACCTGCATTTCTAAACCAGTAAACCAATCTTTCAACATTGCTCCATTGCTTGGCACTTCCACTACATCCCTTTTTTGGACTCAACTAATATTTTACACTAATGATAAAAGAGTCATACTGGAAGTAAAGTAAGTTTGTTTTGGCAAAGGACACTTATTTGTCCATATTTGTGTTGCTGGAAGAGGTTCAGTTGTGACCTGGATCACTGTGGGAGTTGTTTACTTCAGGAGTTGTTTATTGTACCTCCTGCAAGCCGTGTAATCAGCACTACACTGGAGAAAGAAAATAAAGTTTAGTTGATTGCTGTGTCTGGCAGCAAAACATGAGAATGAACGACTTTTTTATTGCAGCGGTGAAAAGTTTTAGGACTCACTAGTTTTTTTAATTGACAGTAAACGTTTCTCGCACCACAAGTCCTTCATCACTTCACAGACAGGACAGTTTTGAGCTGAATCTGATTGTGATTCCGCTAGTGATTCTTTTTTCTAATTCTGATCCTGACTTTGCTGCTGATTCTGGCTCTGCTTCTGCTACTGATTCGGTTTCTGATTCTAATTAAGATTCTACTACTGACTCTGATTCTGACTCTGTTTCTGATTCTATTTCTAATTCTGACTCTGTTACTGATTCTGATTCTGATTCTGAATCAGGTGGTTCATTCCTCAACCGATGAATCTCCTGATTCTCAAGAAACATTTTCTGCTATATTACTACATACTTCAAACTTTGTTTCTAATCCTGCACTTTACAGAGTATTTCAGTTACCAGTGCAGCAAGATCATTCAGGTATATAAGAGAAATAAGCCAGATGACCTGTGTGTGTGTGTGTGTGTGTGTGTGTGTGTGTGTGTGTGTGTGTGTTTAGATGTTATTGTCAATTTGCCTTATTTCTCTTATTTTCCTGTTTATACGGTTGGCAAGACTAAAAGCACATGTGAGTAAGTAAAGTGTGCAGGAGAGCGAATGCTGCCTCCTAGTGGAAATGAATTCAACTTCTAAATGCAATTTCAGCTATATAGTTCAGCTAGGAAAAACAGTTGAATCCTGTGTGTTCTTAATTAAAGACTGAAATATTCAAGTCTTTTTCATCACTAAACACTAATCACATACAAAACATGTTGTATTACATATGTTCTCTTCTATATATTTGCATAAAGTTAGCACTGACTGTGTGATATCAGATTTCAGAGGTGAGATATGAGTAATATCAGAGGTTACTTCTCTTTCAGGTAGCATCTTAGCTTGATAAAGAACACCTATTCACATCTTTGGCATTTACAAGTAATAGATCTTTTGAAAGATAAACCATTTTTTAAAGTTGAACATTCTCTACATTAAAAAAAAGAAAAACTGCAATATCCCAGGTTCCAAGATCACAGTTAAATGCTCCAAATTCAAAGCTTTATTTTTCAGCAACTTAAAGTGATAAAATACAATATAACATGCTTTTCCCCCAGGAGAGTATCATAATGTGTTCATGAGAGAGTTAAAAAATTATTATTTTCTTAAGATTTACTCCTAACAAGAGCACAGTAAAACAAAGAACGGTTAAACGGCTTAAAAAGCTCGGTGAAATGACAGTTCCTGTGAGCCAGGTCTCATAAACACACAGAGATCTGTGCATATGATAAACACTGCACAGTTGTGACTTTTATTTATCATAGAGAAAAGTTATAGAGTGAACTTGAGGCACTGATAAAGCAGGTCAAAGTATGAATTATACAATAACATTAAACAGGTGGAGTTTTTTCCTGCAGGGCTGATTATACAAGGATACATAATTTGCAAAAAAATTATCTATTGTATTGTGTGCAAATAATCTGTCCATAATTGTTACAATTTCATTACCTTTTTCTCATAGTTATTCTTGTTATTTATGCAAATTACTAATTATACTACACAAAATAGGCAATGGGTGGCACGGTGCTGCAGTGGTTAGCACTGTCGCCTCACAGCAAGAAGGTCCTGGGTTCGATCCCCGGGTCACCCAGGGT
>JAQQZU010023667.1:0-14102 GCA_030068025.1 Parauchenoglanis punctatus | reverse complement strand
ATCTCCTCCTCTTCCACCGTCTCCTCCTCTTCCACCTCCACTGTCTCCTCCTCTTCCTCCTTCACCGTCTCCTCCTCCACCGTCTCCTCCTCTTCCACCGTCTCCTCCTCTTCCACCTCCACTGTCTCCTCCTCTTCCACCTCCACCATCTCCTCCTCCACCATCTCCTCCTCTTCCACCGTCTCCTCCTCTTCCACCTCCACTGTCTCCTCCTCTTCCTCCTTCACCGTCTCCTCCTCTTCCACCTCCACCATCTCCTCCTCCACCGTCTCCTCCTCTTCCACCGTCTCCTCCTCTTCCACCTCCACCATTTCCTCCTCTTCCCCCTCATGCCCATTATCTGGGCAACAAGATGTGATTGTAGCAGAATCACGCGAACAAGTCCAGGATAACTGCCTTTTTCATTGGTTGTTGTGTTGCATTTTACCGAGATACAATACTGCTATTTTCTGATTGGCTATTGTGTAGGCCTTTTCTTTGTTTTTGATTGGCTGGTAAGTGACAGGCTCGACTGAACTCCAGCTTGTTCCATAGTGAGGCGCTACTGAGCCGCGGCCACAGGAATATTGGGCGCTGCGCCATGTTAGCCTACAAACTGTTTTTCCGCGTGAGATATACAGTGTGAGGCAGGAGCGCGTGACAAAAGACCGAAATGAGTGACTGTCACGCTCAATGCGTGACTCTTGAGAACCCTGTAAAATTCCTTCTCGTTTCACCGTCTCACCGTTAAAAGTCTAACCATGGCTGTATCCCGAACCACAAACACGCCCTGTTCACTAGGACAGGTCACAAATCATCTCCAAAGTGCACTTAGCCGTACAGTGTATTCCCTAGACTGCATTATAACAATGGGAGATTTAATGAGTAAAAAACATATTCTACACTAGAATTGTGATTTCGGACACTCCCTGACAGACAGACGGCTGCTGCGTCCGTTTACCACCAGGGGGCGCGCAAACCAACCAACTACATGTACTCAAACTGTTTTAGTAAAATGCCTCCTTTTTCACCCTCCGCTGGTAACCATTAAGTGTTACGTTAAATAATTGGTTTAAATAAAAGAAAAACAAAATAATGTAATGAAATCATCAGTATTTTAAAAATAGTTGTTTAAATTCGCAATCATTAATTTCATTTTCATTTCCTGTATTATGTATTTACACATTTAAGGATATATTATGTATTGAGACTCCGGATAAATCCACCTGCCAAATGCTGTTAAAGTACATTTATACAAACGATGTAATTATTTTTAAATAATTACAATTGATCAAATTCGTTTCAAATGTTTTCATAATTTTTTAAAAACCTAACCTTATTCACTGGAACTAGGCTAGCTGCACTGAGATAAAATCTCTACCAGCAAGCGCTGGTGCAGAAGGCAGCACAATAGTTACCACAAAGAATGTTCAGACACACAACATAACATATAACAATAAAACAATTATAATATCGCAGTAAAACCATTCAGAAAAGAAAAATCAATTAGTTGCTTAATTATTGCAAAACATTTTGCATTAATGGTTTAAAATAGTATACAGGTTTATTAAATTATTAAATAATTAGACAGAATATGTAACTAATATATGCATCTCATGGTCTACTTACTTTGTGGTTTTGCATAAAGATGCATAAAAACAGCTTCCCAGACAGATAACAGTATGATTAACAGGTCTAAACTGGTCATGCTGTCAAAAAACTTTTTACAAGCCTGACTGCTAAAAGAATAAACAAATAACTTGTATAATAACTTATACTTGTAAAATGTATAAACTCAGAGTCCAGAGTGTTTCTGTCACAACAAAAGACAATTCAAGCCTGAAAAGGATAATTAAAAAAAACAGATCTTAGATATGCCCAAGATTTTGCCATCTTTAAATCCAAACTTAAAAGACTTCTTTTTACACTTGTTTTGAATTATGTATTTCTAATGTATGCCTTTTTGT
This sequence comes from Parauchenoglanis punctatus, assembly GCA_030068025.1. NCBI lineage: Eukaryota > Metazoa > Chordata > Actinopteri > Siluriformes > Auchenoglanididae > Parauchenoglanis > Parauchenoglanis punctatus. Next base: position 12,156 of record JAQQZU010023667.1, on the reverse strand, counting down.
CCTTTTATTTAGATTTTAGTCATGTAAAATACTTTGTACATGAAATATTCTGTAGAAATAAACATGCCTTCTGAGCATAACTGAATTCAGTTCGTAAAATGACAAGCATTAAACGGATTTCTGCCGTTTCAGTGTTATTTACTCATTCGACACTCAATTCGGTAAAGCAGCTGTGTAAACATTTTGGGGAAATTTTTTCAGAAGCGACCCTCCGTGCTGTCGACAGATTATCAGATTGTACATGAGCTCTCGAACACGTTTCCTTCTTCATCTGATTCATCATTTCAGTCTTAATCAGTCACACACTGAAGCTTCAGAGTAAAAATGATCATCATCGTCGCTATCTAAACACAGAGATGCTGTTTACTGTAAAAAAAAAAAAAAGTGTTATGATTGCTGTAGGTTAACTTTATAAGCATAATGAATATATTCGAATATTATGCTCAATTATGTACAATTTTAAACGTTACACAAAGCTACAAAGAGGTTACGAAGAGTGGTTAAGACGTTGGACTAGTGATCGGAAGGTCGTGAGTTCAAATCCCAGCACCGCCGAGCTGCCACTGCTGGGCCCTTGAGCAGGGCCCTTAGCCTTCACTGCTCACTTGTATAAAATAAGATGTATGTAAGTCGCTCTGGATAAGGGCGTCTGCCAAATGCCATAAATGTAAATGTACAAAGATGAGTAAGGAATAAAACAATGAAAATTTGATTTTATTTTGATTCTGTTCATAGTTATATTTAATGTTGTGGCACATCTGAGGTTGTCGTCTTACACAGCGCTGACACTGGAGACTCCTTCATACTGAAACATCACCTTACAGGACGGGGAATTCAACATCGCTGTGGTTCAAACTGTGTTAAAATATAGATTTGAAACATTTATTTCACATTTTTTGCTTTTTGTTTGAATAATTATTGAGCTTCAGATTAGGAACGTTCTGTAAGGAACACTTCACTGGTATCATTTTAATCCCTTTCAATTCAACTAGGCCACTAATTATAATAACATTGTAATTAAGCCATTTAATAGGCGCTTTCCCAGACCTGATAACATGCGTGCACTTCGAGAACCACAGTCATAAAGTACATGACAGTAAATTTAGATTGCTCACTTCATTCAGGTTTCCTGCGATTAAAGAAATGTTTGATGATAAAATCAAGCGGTCACTCCTACACGCCTGCTGAAACGCAATGCACATTACGCAATGCCTGACGCTGACACAGTTGGGCGGCTCTTTCTCTGAAGTCCTTGCTTTGACATTTAGATATTCTTGAGCAACAGGTCATCAAACCCACTCACCATCACGCTACAAGTTTCAGTCCGTGACGCATCATGTTGAACTGACAGATTTCAAACCTGTACCCATTCAAACACTCACTTGATTTTTCGGATTATTTTTTTATAATTGATTAGCATTGCAGTGTGCATTCTTAGAAAAATAGCATACTTAAGTGTAACTTATTATTTATCTTGTTCCTGGGAAATTGCTTGTAGTTACCGTTAATTCTTTACAGTAAAACTACATTCAATACATTAAATGTTAAATGTGCAAAAGATAAGTGAAAAGGAGGGGCAGTTTAGTACCCTTTTTATGAGAATAGTGCTAGAGGCTTGTTTATAATGTTATTCATGCTTAGAAAATTTAGAACCCTTAAGGGTTCTTCTATTGTCCCCTGGGGAACCCTTAAAGGTTCTACGTAGATCATGAGCATGTTTCTGCGTTTCTCTAAAAAAAGGACAGGAACAAAACAGGAAACTGGAACAGTATTAGAATATTAAGAGAGAATTCTTAACTATGCAAAGACAGTGGTTCTGAAAGTGAGGTAAATGAAGCATAGCCTGACGTTCATGTAAAGCTCTTTTTTTGGGGGGAGAGAACCTGTAATTATCCAAAAATCCTAAAGAGTCAAGTTTGGATAAAAATTAAAACTGGGCCGGACACAATCTGGTAAAGCGGACTACCAGCTAACCCTATTACCTGAAATTTAATTGGAACATAAATATAAATTTTAGTTCACAATCCCCCCCCCCCCCCAAAAAAATAAGTACTGCTATGACTGGAAATCTTTACAGAAAAAAATGACATTTTGGATCAAAATGAAAAAAAAAAAATAAAATAAAATAAATAAAAAATTGAAACCTTGGATTAAAGTTCGATCCATTTTTTTTCCTTTTGTAGATTTTTCTCCACTGATGATAAAAGTTTAATATCATGATTTCTCCCTTAATAAAAACGCACTGATGTTTGCGCTTAGGTTCCCTCTGGTTAGATAAAGGCCTGTACAAGTCCCTGTGTACGTTGTTACCATGGAAATGACAACGTATTATATAGAAAATGAACCAACACCTTTTTGACCAATCAGAATCCAGAATTCTAATGCAAGGTGGGATCGGTGAAAATATTCTGTTACCAGCCATGCAAAATGAAATGTTTCTAGTGATGCCTATGCGATGTATTAATCTAGTATAATGTGCACATTTACGCAGTCGGCGACCTCTTTTTACCCTTTACTTTTCGTGTATTTCACTCTGTCATGTTCCGGTTGCTCAGTGTGACCCTTATCATCTAGCAAAGAGTGAAATAAACTTCCAGGAAACTGTCATTTGCATACTTATAGATCCTCCATGAGATATGGAGTAAAATTAGGTTAAAGAGTAAAAGTAAAACTTAAACGGTTGAATAAAACGTGCTGTTTGGCGTGAAACGTGTAACACGATTAGGTGGCATGCTAATTATGACCTAATTTCCTTTTACTGATCAATACTCAAAGAAAGAGTTTAATGTGACATGATATTTCTTTGTGTTCTCAAGAAAAAAGACATGGACAATTTTAACCAAGTAAGGGAAGTGGGTTTGATGTACTGAAAAGCAAGTAAATAAGTAAACATGTTATGTTGCAGTGTGAAGATGGACTGATACAATCTGTCACATGTTGATAACCATTTTGCGAAGCCTGCCTGAGCTGCAGCGTAGAAGATAAGCGGGAAAGGAAACCACAGAGGTCTTGCTTATGCACGCTCATTCTACATTTAATTTGCACTCATTTCAAAGTCAGTATGAGATCGAATATCCATTTAATCATTTTGCACTATTACAAGTGGCATAGAATACGATCGGAGTTTAGAGCTAAACATTTTTAGAGATTTCATCCGTTGCTCAAAAAAGGCAACAAGTTTATTGGCCTGATTGGGAAAACAGATGAGCGATTGGTTGTGCATGAAATGCATGATTTGGTAAAGCATGATAAAGGTCATCATCTAGCGGTCAAGTTACAGATCGTGCTATAGGATATCAATTCATTCATTATTTCTGTAGTGTGTTTAACAATAGGCTTTGTCACAAAGCGGCTCCAGAAGTGAAACCACGCTCTTCTGGTCGACACCAGATAGTGGGATTATAAATCATTACAATACACGTGTGTAGAAAGGATGTTCCGTACGTGCAGATTGTGACTCAGAGTCCTGGATTGAGCACAGGACAGAATTATGATTACTTATTTTTTGATTACAGCGGCAGTTCTTCCAGCCATCCATTATTACCGTTTATTGCAGGTCGCAACACAAACACAAACAGCTCTACTATAGAGTAGCCAGTTGCCCTAATTTGCATATCTTTGGACTGTAGGAGGAAACCAAGGTGCTCAGAGTGAAACCCACGTATACAGGATCGGAGAGAACATGCTAACTCCACACGGAAAGGCCCCAGTCAAACCTGGAACCTTCTTGCTGTGAGATGACAGTGCTAACCACCGAACCACCGTGCCACCCACTTCTCTTTAAAATACAAATCTACAACATCCAAACGAGATTATCTACTAAAGCAAAGGTGACAGAAGGGAAAGAATCTTTACGAGTGTTTTCTTCAGCCCCGTTGGTGAAGCCCTCACTGATGCTGACTCAGAAAGCAGTCTCATTCTCACACAGGGTTCCTACGACTGATGAAAGCAAACTGTTTTGGTTGAGAGCAAAGAGCAACATCAAGAGACACAAGAGAAACAACATGAAGAGATATGTTATATGATATGTGTATTTTATCAATGTATCTTAAATTATGAAAAAGGTTAAATTCCTAAAACATTTGGGTGCTTTTTGAGTGGTATTAGGGACAATGCGACTGAATATTTTGAAACAAAACCATAAATGGCTGACTAATGTTTGACTCAATTCTTAAGAATTATTATTATTATTTTTTTATTTGATGTGGCTGAACAGCGTAAGGAGGCTATGAGTAGGTGTGTTTGCCACGAGACACCCTTTGTTTTACTCATTTCCCAGTTTTATTGAAGGTACTGATAAATAACGTTACATTATTCCTTCTAAATTAATCTGTGTGATGACTTAAGGAACTTGTTACAGCAAAAGTGGATAATAACTAGGCCTTAAATGAATTGCTTACTGTAAACATGTTCAGCTCACAGAATTTCTGAATTTCACTGCATATGATGGCAAAATTTTATTTATTAGTAGGATCCCAGTAAGAACACGACTAGTTTGTAACTACACTGCATCCCAAATGCTCTTTTTTTAAAAACCCTTGAGTGTTTGAGCACGGGTGCACTTTTCTGACATCAGCTGAGTCGGGAAAGATGTTTTCCCCACCACGTGAAGGATAATAAAACGTAACTGTTTCATTCAACTTTAACTTCCTGTCTCCTCCAAAAGTATTGGAACACCACAGCCAATTCTAATGTTTTTGCTATATACTGAAGACATTTAGGTTTGCAATCAAAAGATGAGTACAAGACAATAGATCAGAATTTCCATTTTCACTTCTTGATATTTACATCTAGATGTGTTTAAAAGCTTCCATTTTATTACCCTTCAGGTGGTGGAAAAAAACAACTTTCTGGAAGCCCAAAATCATCACAAATGTTTCTTATCTCAGTTGCTGTTGTTTTCCACGGCCAACCTCACCGATATTTGGTTGTTAGTACACCAGTAATTCCTTTCTTTTATAAGACATTCCAAATTGTTGCCCAGTGCTTCTGCAAAGGCTCTGATGGATCGTTCTTCTTTTCAGAATGAGTTGCTTTTCTCCCATAGACAGCTCTGTGGTCTTCATGTTGGTCTATCCTTTTTAACAACAAACGCAGTCTTCACAGGTTTAACCAGGGCTTAAACCAAGTGTAGACATTCAGAGCTATTAACTATTTAAACATTCAGTCTAACAGGGCACACCTGAAAACACCTGTAAAAAACATGTTCCAATAGTTTTGATGACTTGAAAAATGGGGGGGTTCAAATAAAAGGTGCCATATTCTGAGAGTTTTAAAAACACATTTAGATGTAAATATCAGGAAATGAAAGCTGAAACTCTGTGCTATCATCTTAAGTGTATAGCAGAAAGAAAAGAATTGGCCTTGCTGTTCCAATACTTTCTGAGGTGACTGCATGTCAGCGGTTATTCAGACACATAAGGCCTTCTGTCCAGTTTATGAAATCCGTAGCGATGGTGAAGGTCATGGCTGTACATACTTATACTCCACAGACCAGTGATCAGATTATTGTCCTTTTGCTGTTTTTTTGTGTTTTTTCTCATTCCAGCTGAGATCTAACAATGATCTGAGACTATAATTATTTAAAACAATTATTTATGAATGAATTATTTATGAAATATATTAATCATTATGTTTTTTTAAAACAGAAATTCTGTTTTCTCTAAAGCTGTAAAATCTAGAAAAGGTTCAGGTATAATACATTACATCATGGCAAATCTAGTGTAATCAAAACGTTTCGATATGGTTTGGTGGGCAGAAAGTGCAACAGTAAGCTAACCACATGAAGCACTCTGACAAGGGTCTCATTACCTTTGCATAGAACATACAAAGCAACCAATTAATAATTCCCCCAAGCATTTAGGAACCACCAAATCCTGAACTCTTAATTCTAAAGAAAGTGCCAAATGGGAACCAGAAATAAATATATTACTGTATAATACTGTATACTGTGAATATTACTGATTTCTGCAGTTATTTTCATTATCAAGCTCCCTGTTGACATGCTGTAGGTAATTTAATGTGGGCCGTATGCTCTTATAAGCCTTGTTGAGCAAAGCCAGAGAAATACAATGGCTCTTCGGGTAAATTGCAAAGCATTTCTGATGTAGTGCTCTCTCCTGTTCTCAAAATCTCCCTATGCTGCATGCCAGGGAAAGAATGTTGACAGAATCACACTAATACCCTATCTGCTTACAGGAAACGCAAGACAGTGATAAAGCACACACAGTCGGTATTACAATTCTCCCATCCTTCTATAGAATTCAGAGACGTTTTCAATCATCCTGTTACATGGAAAGAAGAGAGAGCAAGTTCTCACTTGAAAGCAAGGGAGGCAATCAGCAGCTGATTATTCAATTCAATTCAATTTAACTTTATTGTCATCATCCATATACAGGATGTGTACAGTGTAACAAAATTTAGTTTAGCTAGTCTTAGGTGTACGCATAATATGTCAGTGCATATAACATAAGACAAAGAACATTAGGTGAGTAAGGTAGGCAAGGCAAGTTTATTTATATAGCACTTTTCATACACTACAGTTACATTACATTTACAAGAGATAAAATCCATAATTAATACAATAGATTTAATAAGATTAAAACAAAAAAGAGAGGAATAAAACAAACAACTGAAAAAAAGTCCAGTTAAACAAAATAAAAGTGACAGCTAACTGATTAGCTGAAGGCGGAAGTGAATAACGCCTTTTCTAGGTTCTTTTTAAAAATGTCTAAAGGAGGAGCAGATCTGACCTCCAGGGGCAGTTGGTTCCAGCAGTGGACAGCATGGTGGCTAAATGCACCCTGTTTAGTTTAGTTTACACACCACTCGCTGACCAGATCCTGCAGATCTCAGAGACCTAACAGGTTTGTATTCATTAAACATGTTTGATATATATTTAGGACCCTAACTACTTTGTGACTTGTAGATGATGAGTAGTACTTTTAATTAAATTCTGTATCTTCCTGGAAGCCAATGCGGGGAGCTGTGATGTGCTCTCTTTTCTTAGTTTTTGTTAAAATTCTAGCAGCAGCATCCTGAACTATCTGTAGCTGTCTAATGGTCTTTTTAGGAAGGCCAATGAGGAGAGCATTGCAGTAGTCAACCCTACAAGAGATAAAGGCATGAATAAGTTTCTCTAGATCTTGCTTTGACACAATTTTAGCTATATTTCTGAGATACCATAAAGCCGATTTATTTCCAGCCTTGATATGGTCAGTGAAACTAAAGTCCTCCTCCGTGATTACACCAAGATTTTTCACATAGGTTGAAGTGTTAAGTGCCCTAGACATTAGGTAGGAACAAAATTTCAATTATGCATCTTTGTTGCCAAACAGGATTATCTCAGTCTTGTTTTTATTTAATTGAAGAAAGTTCTGTTGAGCCAGCTGTCCACTTTTTCAAGGCACACTCAAAATGAATCAATGGGAATGAAGTCATTTGGTGAGAGAGTTAAATAAATCTGGGTGTCCTCAGCATAGCTATAATGAGCCACCTTGTATTCAAATATAAGATTTGACTTATGTACAAGCACTGGACAGATTGAACAAAAGGGTTCCAAGAATTGATCCTTGTGGGATTCGGAATGGCATGGGGTTTTTCTAAGATTCATAAGTGTCAATAGAGATAAAATAATCCCTGTCTTAAGGGTATGTCCTGAACCATTTAAGGACAGTTCCAGCGAGTCCCACCCAATTTTTTTTATTTCTCTAGTAGTATACGATAATCCACGGCATCAATTACCGCACTAAGATCTAACAGTCCCAGGGTGGTTAACTTACCTGAGTCTGTATTTATGTGAATGCTGTTTAATACCTTAACAAGAGCAATTTCTATGCTCCAATGTTGATGAAAGCCTGATTGGAGGATGTCATGGCAACTATTAATATTCAAGTAGTACTGATTTGATTGAAAACTGCTTTGTCAGTAATCTTACCAATCAATGGAAGGTTTAGGAGAGTAGCATCATTTGACCAGGACACTGACCACAGTGCACAGAAGGGAGGGGAAAAACACAGTACAAAACAAATAAACAACAACAAAAATGCAGTTTTAGGGCAACGTACAACTCTAGTCTAAGGTTACTGGAATCTGATTGCCATCCACAGTGTTGAAGTATGTAAAGTGCAGGACATACAGTATGTAGCATTTCAGATTAACCTCCTGAGTTCCATCAGTTCAGTTTTGTCCTCTCTAGAGTACATTTGTAAACTTCTTTATCTCCACCCCACGCAAGCAACTGATGTATCTTAAATCGGTCATTAAAGAGAATATTTAGGACTTTTAAGTGTTATCACGTGTTTGGGGGTCACTGCCTTCAAAACAATGGGGAAAGTTAAGAATACAGTGAAAAAAATAATTGGGAGACAAATTAAACAAATTAACACAAAATAAGCTCCTAATGAGAAGTTCATCTTCTCGGAGTGAGAAGACCATTTACATGGACTGCTGAGTCCAGTATATTTTTGTGAAGCCAGCTTTTACTGTAGATTAACAGCGTTCTCGTTTCATGTCTTGTTGTGAGTCTCAGTTCATCCATTTTATTTTCCTGAGATTGTATTTCCTGAGCCTAGCAGAGGCTGCTCTCTCACTCTATTTGTGTCTTTCTGTTTTGGTTTCAGGGAAAGCCATGGATGTGGAGGCCTCATTCACGTCTCTAGGGAAAACACTGGACAAGATGAGCTCTACATCTTGTAGGCTGAATAAAAAGCCTTTCCATCATTTTCCAACATCTAGCAGGGTCTCTAAGTCATATAAGATATATGCATATGTACTTTGAACCAAAACAGTGAGACAAGATAAAAAAAAAAGATATCACTCTTTGACTGAGAACTAGCAGCTGCCATCTTGGAAGTGCCTAGTGGACAGCGCCTACTGTCAATTATACACTGACATTTTAATGGCAGAGAGTTGAGGGAATGTAACTCTCTCTTCCCGTATATGACAAGCCTGAAGAGGAGAACATGCAAGTTAGACATGCAAAGCTATTGTCGGAGGAGAAAGGAGAGGAGGCCAAAGTTTCTATTGTGGAGAAAAATGACATTTCTGAAATGCCTGTAAGGATTGATTCTCATCTCATGCCTCAGATTAGGTCATTCGTCTAGTTTCCATAGTCCTTTGACCATCCAAACCATATACAAATTCTGTTAGTAGTGGGAAGATTGGGTCAACCACTATCCCTCTCCTCATGCACGCTGGTTATCTCCATAGTGAATTAGTAGCCTGAAGTTCTCAGAATCATGGAACCTGTATCTGATTACCTTGTCTCACTACTAACATACAGAGGCCAGAAGTTAAAAGGGAAATTTTTATGATCTCAATCACACAGAAGTTTTAAGTCTGCAGACCATCTTTATCTCCATATTTGATCACTATGAATATTTAGTCATGCATTCTGGCAAATGCTCCCTCTGTCTTCCAGCCATTTGTGACTGAAGTACTAAAGGCGATGGGTAACCATTTTACCGTTGTCTGCATTGATGATATACATATCTACTCCTCATCAGAAGACAAACATGTGAAGCCTGTCTGTCAGGAAACCTTTCTAGTGGTTTCAACATACTGATAGCCATGTTTGGCGGAGCTCCCAGTGCTTCTTTGCCATGCAGATCCATCTTTACCATTTGTAGTGGAGGTTGATGTTAAACCTCCCACAACTATATCCCTGTGCTTTCTAATCCCAAAAGCTACACTCTGTTCAATTATTCACAGAAACGTTCTCACACGAATCCTCATCCCATCTCTGAATCATGCAATGTTGGATGGATCAGATACGGTCTTCCAGATAAGGCTTAATTGTATTTATTCAGCAGCTTTTGGTGACTGAATGGAGGAAGTGGTGAGTTGAAGAGGTGTGTAGAAATGTGCAAATATATAGTGGGTGGAGAAAAATCTGTCTTTAGATAAATATTTGTATACAATGATAGAATAAAACCTGAGTATAGCAAATTTGAGAGAATAGGGAGTGGAGCGTCACACACCTGCTAATAACATGAAGACAAGAATTGTGTTTTTTTTCCTGGGCTTCATTCTGATCATGGTGCTCTCCTCAGATGCTAGGCGTGAGTTTACTACACACCTTTTTGTACACATACTGCACCTTTTAGATACAACTACACGTTTTAGTCCTCTTTGTAGATGTACAGATACTAAAGCTCCTCTTTTTTCAAACACAGTGTGCTAATAAAGTTTATTTCAATTTGATATTTGTATAGGGCTTTTAAATCAGACATTCAATCAAAATCAAATAATTATTACTACATATAGTTCTGCTCAAAATTGTTACTTATTGTAGTTTATAATGAATTACAAATAAACCCATGTTTGTATAAATAAAGCAATATTAAAAGTAACGTATCAATTACAAATTAGTTATCTTGTACTGAAAAATAGTTATAATTTGTAGCATTTGTTCCAAGTCATAATTAATTATGAATTTTTATTGGCATTCATAAAAGAGTGCTATTAATTATAATAAATAAGTTGATTTAAAAATAAATATCATTACTTTACCCATATCAGTCATAGCAGGATTATAATTTTTCTAAAATAAATAATTCTGCCTGTTTCTAGTTCGTGTTTGCTTTTTACTAAGCCTTAGTATTCAATTACATTTATGCCGTGTTTACAGTGTGACTTGAATTAGCTCGTCTGTATCTTCTGTTCAGCGCAAGCTGTTGATCCTGTCTCATGCTGTTTTAAATTCTTCACTGGCAAAATTCCTTCTAAAGATGTCCTGAGGGTGTCAGAGATAAACCCACAATGTAGACTTCAAGGCTTCATGTGAGTATCTGCCTTTAATCATTAAACAGATGCATTACTAATTGATTATGTAATAATTTTAACATTAAACATTAAACCATTTTCACTCCTGCATGATCTGTTAAGGTGCTGATGCTATGTGTGTGATATGTATGTGTGTTTCAGTGTCACAACCCCTAAGTACTCTAAGCTGTGCGTTCAGAAACACCCTGGAAAAAAACCCTAAACCTTAATTCTGCAGCTTTGACAAAGACAGAAATGCAAATCTAATAAACTGTAACTGTTAATACACTTCATGATTTTTATTTTTCCTCTGTGTGAAGCTTTATTTCAAAGTTATTGATACTTAATATTAATGAATAAATAATTACTAATGAACACTGAATAAATCTCACATTTTTAAAACATTAAACTGTATTAATGTTAATTAATTCATTTACTTTTTAAATACCACTGTATAACCCCATATATGTGGAGTTATACAGACACACACACACACACACACACACACGCAGAGATACCAAACCTCAGCCCTCTGACAGCATGATTTCATGTGTGCTATTGCTTGTTATTGCTAGAATTATTAACCAAAACACAGCAAGAATGTCTCACCACACACACACACACACACACACACACACACACACACACACACACACACCCACCCACCTGCAAAACTCTCCGAGAGTGTGATTTCATATGTGCAATTGTCTGTGCAGCTAGAATTCTGTATTCTCAAAATACAGTGACTTTCAGACTTTCAAAAGGTGTAAATTTGAAATTCAAGTTTTCATTTATTTTAAATCCTTATATATGTTTAATCATGATAATAAATGAGATACTGATACATACAATCATTGGTGTTAGTTATTATCACTGATGACACAAGCAAGGACCATAACACCAGTGACAGTAAAACCAATGACAAATTCCCATGGTAGAATTTTCCAAAACGGTGCCAATATCATATCAAAACTAGCATATTAGGATAAATAATTTAAACTAGTACATACTTCCTTTTTCAATTAAACACCTTCACACAACCAGATAACAAAGTAACACCACTGACACAACTAAATAAACTATAATGAAAAATGACATGCTAAAAGCAAATGACTAACTTTTAATAAGTGAAGAGAAACTCATCATGAGTGTACTTGAATGGCATTGATCCTTTGTTGACCTTTGACCATGTACTTGCTTCCAAATGTTTCTTTTCCAAATACAAAAGAAATTCATATTCATTTGAAAATAAATGTGTAAACCTACGTATATAGACTCAAATCATTATCATCATTATAAAAGTTGTTGGGTCACATTACAGTTTTTTTGGATTGCTTACACACTAAAATTAAAAGTAGTACACTATTAGCAAAACCTTACACTCAAGAAGCA